>VMDR010006084.1:0-47511 GCA_007922815.1 Macrotus californicus
TATTATGGGTTGTATATTTTAAAATAGCTCAAATATTCCTTGCTTTAGTGTACTTATTAATAACAATCCTGAGGGAAGAAAAGCTAAAAGATTTCTTTAGAGAACTTCTTTGGATGTGCCTTTAACTGAACAAGAGAGAAAGTTTAATTAAATGATGTAAGAAACAGACTTACTGATTGGTAATTTGCTTTCAACCATGAATGAAAATTGTCAGTCCTTTATGAAAAGGGAGAATTGAATTTTTGATGAGAGATGGCCTGAGGTGGAGGATTAATTATATCATTTTATTGTCCAATATTGAAACTAATATTTTGTATGTGTTTCATTTCATTAAAAAATGCATTTGGTTTGGGGCTTGATTTTAAAAGTGGCCTGGTACGCACTCACCATTTACCATTTAGCATATGTCAAAAAATTAGCTACATAGTTGTATTTCTCATTTACAATGCCTGTGTAACTTTCTTATCAAATTCATATGCAAAACACTTGCTATTATGAATTATCTATGCAAAAATCAAGGTACAAGTGTACTTGGAATGTACTTTCAAGCAATATTTATTCTTGCCCCTAGTAATATTGTAGTATTATCATAAAAGAGTTGTGAGCTGTCCTATAGTTTCTTAGTGATGATATGATTTCTAGAATACAATGTATTCCTATCATATGTTAAAATATCCTATACATAAAAACCTTCCCATAGCCCTGGCTGGTGGCTAGCTTGGTTGGAGCGACATCCTGTATACCAAGAGGTTGTGGGTTCAACTTCCGGCCAGGGGACATGTGGGAGGCAACCAACTGATATTTCTCTCTCACGTCGATGTTTCTCTCTCTCTCTCTGTCTCTCTCACACACTCTCTCTCTCTCTCCCTCTTCCTCTCTCTCGAAAATCAGTAAACATATCCTCAGGTGAACAAACAGAAAAACCGTATAGATAAACAGACCTGACCTTGTTTTCTACATTTCCTTCCCCCATTTGGCTGAGTTTTGCGGGTGATCTGAATCGGCCCTGGTCCTGATACTTTGCCCACAATATTTGACTTCTGTAATGTTAACTGTATTTATTCTTTCAGCCAACAAGTACTTATCAAGTGCCCACCACGTTCTAGTCACCCTTTCTGGTGCTGGAGGTATCAGAACAAGTCAAACAGATGAGATCTGGTACAGAGTTTCAGACAGAGGCTTGCAAAAGCTCTGTGTTTCTCTGAGAGTCTGAAAAGAAGCCTACTGTGACTGACCCACCAGAGAAAATGAAGGAGAGCATGATAAATGCCGTCAGGGGCCATAGGTCTTGGCAGATGAGGTCAGGGGCTTGGAATTTACTCTAACTACAATAAGAAGCCACTAGAGGTTTTTGATCAGAGAAATAATTCGATCTGATTTACCCCTTTAAATCATCACACTATCACGGAAGCAAGTTCAGAGGCCATTGCAAAGATAGGACAGCTGTTGAATGAGGTGGCAGTAGGACAGATCTGAGAATCAGAGGTAGCAGGACTTCTGGTAGACTGGCCATGGCACGTGAGGGAGGAAGCAGGGTCAAGGGCAGCTCCTCGGTTTTCAGCCTGGAAACCTGCTGATGGAGAAGTCTGAGTTAGAAGCAGGTTTGCTGGTGTGGGGGTAGGGGGAGTTGTTTTCGCTGTGATAGACTTGAGGTGCTGTTAAATGTTCAAGTAGAAAAACTGAGTTGGCAACTGGGTATAGGAATCTGAAGTTCAAAAAAGAGGTTAGGACTAGATGGCTAGATACAGATCCCCATGACACTTAACAACTAATGGGAGAAAAAAGATATTAAGTGAAGAGTATAAATAAGAAGTCTTCTGAAAAAGAAAGTGTAATAGGAGAAGCACATCTAAACAGAAGATTCAAGACTGCCTCTGAGAGCCCCTGAAGGCCATAAAGTCAACATGACATCTTTGACAGCATTGCAGTAAAGGGTTAATGACCCTAGATTACAGACAGGATGGTCACCTATAAAGTGATAATTGCTTAGGGAAATAGACTCATAATTACCTGCACTTTCTAATTCATAACAGCAACCGAGACCACTTTCCTACCAATTACAAAGATCATCCCTCATAAATATTATACGGAACATATGCTTCCCCAATAGATCATGGCCAAGGAACTAAGCCCTTGTTGTCATTTTTTAAATTTTCTTTTGTTCATAACTCTTTGTAGAAGAAAGAGGTAGAAAACGCTGTCAGTGAAAAAGAAATGCTACGTGTTGAATTAGCCTGTCCTATAGACTTAACTCTCCCCCATGCCTCTAAAGTTGCAGTTTTCTTTTCTGTTCTGAAAGTACATTATTATAAATTAAAGTCAATATGTCAAACCTCATTTTCCAATTTCTATGTCTTTTGGGGGAAGATTTAAGCAAGGCTCTTATTGTAGAGGATGTCCTATTGGTCATATGTCATAATGACAAAAGCACAATTGCTAAGCTTTACCTGCCACAATTCCTTATTTTTATCTTTTTTCCTCTAGAACAAGAATTTGTACTTCAGGTGGGGGAAGAAAAAAATTCCAAATAATGGTTCATAATTTCTCTTTAAACTCCAGCCTTACCGAGGCTAAAACTGCCATTTCCAAACTTCCTTGCTCTACCAAAAGATTCTCCCCACCCAGAAGTGAATGGATGAGCACACACACAAAAATGCACAGACGTGCATCCAAGCTCACTAAACGGTAGGCATACATTTTAAGTTGTAGTTTATGCTGTGCCTAGAAGCTATCACAAAGGAACTACTTGAACAATAAAAACACTGGGCATGTAGTTATTTTTACTGTGTTGATTGAAGCAACTGGTTTGTCGCCTCTGACTCTAGCAAAATGACTTAGGTGCTTTCCAGCTAGGACTCAAGTACTCTTTTAAAATTAATCTATTAGTTTCTAAATCATAAAATTTCACAATTTATCATTTCTTTTTTTCTGTGTCTTTGGATTACACCCTATCTCTGGACTGAAACACCTTCCACTGAGCCTCTTACCCTGCCCTTCCTCGGCTGCCACTCTGGTTCTGTCACTTTCCTGCTCAAACATGGTGACGGCTCCTCATTTCTCCCTTATGTCCAAACTCCTGTGTGTGACACCAGCTGACACCTCATCTCGTACACAAACCCAGCAGTCCAGCTAGGCTGCACCACTGTCATTGCTGTGCCTTATTTAAGAAGAACTTGCCCTCCACATCTTTGTTATGTTGTAGGCTTCTTTAAGGCCCAACTCAAATGCATCTTCAAATGATCACCCTGATCACCATTTCTATAAAAATATCTTACGCCCTCTGTAGCTATTAGTAGATGGCTCACAAAGTGGTGTTATAGATCTTGTGTTTGTACAGGTTTTTAAAAAAATCTTACCCACTGGACTATAAAGCCCTTGGAGGCAACCTCTCTCTCTTTGTTCAACACTCTGTTTCCAAACATACAGTAGATGCTCAATAAATATTTGTTAACCAAAATTATAAATTGTCTGAAACTTTGGTAGTGACATTAATTTCATCCTGACCCAAAGAATAACTGCTTTTAGATTATTTACATAGCAAGAATGATCCTTTCTATTTCTTCTTTCAATATCTTAATTAGATTTCTCATGGTTATGCTGTGCATTTTTGTATATGCTTACTGTTTTCATGCATTCCATGAGAACAAGCAGGCTGTCAATTTTAAAGATTTTTTAAAGTTTTACTTATTATTTTTTTAAAGAGAGGAGAAGGGAGGGAGAAAGAGAGAGAGACATGAATGTGTGAGAAAAACATCAATTGGTTGCTTCTCGTATGTGCTCCAACTGGGGACCAAACCTACAACCCAGGCATGTGTCCTGACCCAGAATCAAACCAGTGACCTTTTGCTTTGTGGGACAACACCCAGCCAACTGAGCCACACTGGTCAGGGCCAGACGGTCCATTTTAATCAAAACAGAATCATGTCTAGGAAGTTTCTGAATGGACCTCCAGCCCTACTTCCCAGTAAACCTATTAGACAATAGGAACACTAAGATCTGCTTTCCAGCCTTAGGCATCTATTTCTATGCACTGCAGAACTTAGCTTGAGCCATGAAAGGAATTTACCTGCTTTCTTAAGAGTCTCTAGCCAATGACATCATCCATGACTTCTTTTTAAAGCCTTAAATGTAATAGACACAAATTAACTAGCATCTAATCATTTTCGTTTACAAAACCAAATTAGTGGGCCCATGGTGGCCAAGTCTGTAACGTTTACACCAGAGATTCTCTCACCTGTGTGCCTTTTAGCACTCCGCACAAAGGGCTGCCAGCGTCACATTTGCCCAAAGTGAATGTGTGAGTTGAGATTCTTGTAATACTCTTCACTCTTCTATCTCTCTCCCTCTCCCTCTCCCCCCACCCCTCTCATCAATGAGTACCACAATGCTCCCACTCCAAATTCCTTTCCCATTTAACCACACATTGCATCAATGCCCAGCAGGAAGCACAGGTCAAACAGCTCTTCTCTGTTCTTTATTTTTCTACAGATATTACAGGGTTTATATGGCAACAAGGGATAATGAACTGGGCACCAATTCCAGATTTGAAAATTTTGAGATAATAAATTAAAAAACAATATTCACCAGGGAAAAAATTATTACAGCTGTTTTCAGTCATGAAAAGAGAAGTAGTGGTTGCTGTAGGGTTTGCTGGGCAGCTCAAGTCAAGGTGGCAAACAACAGAAGCCAAGGGAATGTGACAGGCTTTTAACCAAGTGAGTACAACTTTTGGATTTTCAAATACATTTTTTTAAAGGGTGTCCATTACCTTCCAAGAGATCAGCTCTTACCAAGCTGATGAGCTGACGCTATTGCTGTTGACCCAGCTGCTGTCCTCTCCCTACAGAAGGAACAAAGGAAGACTCAGATAATCAGCCCTTGCACCCATCTACCTTCATAAAACATTCAGATATTTCTCTGCCCAATTATATGTTCATATCCTTCTATTGCAATAATCACTCTCCTAACCAGATGTTACTGTGAATAACCTCAGTAGCACCATTATGATAGACTAGGTACAAGACATGGGGTTCAGCCAGGATTGCACAAGAGGATTTTGGCAATAGAGCCTGCCTTGAAGCCAGGAGTGACTATTACTACTAATAATAGCTATCATTTATTAAATTTCCACCAAGTGCCAGCTGCTTTATATACGAAGTAATGATGAGAAGCAGCAGATATTAAGTTGTTTATTATATGCTAGGTACTGTTATAGATTCTTTATATAGATTTTCTCATTTAACCCCCCGTAACTGCCCTAGAGGTAGATACCAATTTTTTAACACCAGTGGGTATATGAGGAAACTGAGGCACAGAAGATTAAATAACCTGCCATAGTCACACAAGTAGTAAATGCTGGAGCTGGTAAAGGACATCTGGAAGATTCAACAACAATCCTTAAGCATCTTATTATTTTCTTGTCCTTGTTCATCCATTCTTAATCCTTGTAACAACTCTACTTTTATACCCACTTCACAGATGAGGAAACTGAGATTCAGACACATTAAATAATATATGTAGTATCTGCGGTCATCCTCAGATCCTATGGATTCCTCCTCAGATCCATAGGATTTCAAAGTCTTGGCTCCTGGACACAGAGTCTATTATTACTCCAGAAACAGCAGTGGGTATGTGGCCTTGGAAAAAAAAGTGTCAATTCATGTTCTTGAAGAGCTACCACCTTCTCTCTTCTTCATTTTCTATCCCGTTTCCATCTCTGAACTCTCACTGCTCCCAGTTCCCCCTTCCCCTCACCCTCAACACATCATCAGGAAACTACTCTCTCCTTTGTCTCTGGGAGGGGGGGACGCTCTATTCCAGAACTCATAAATCATTTATCCTCTTCTAACTTTTTACAGTCTGTCATCACTTTAGAGTGCTGAATCTGCTGAAAACGCAAATCGCAGGCCCAAATTTAGTGGTTCTTGGTGTTAGAAAAGGTAGCAGTGGGTGGGCCCAGGGATCACATTTTCAGTAAGCACCCGTGCTTCAGATGCAGGCACCTCAGCTTCGTGTACACTAGTCCAACACGTCACTACTTTCTGGCACCAGATTTGCATCTTCAAAAGGGACTTTCCAGTGGGAGTTTCGGGCCTGGGGGGGTGAGGTGTTTGAGAGCAGAAAGGCCTTTGTTTTTTTTCCTGCTGTCACGTGGGTCTACCTTGGGTATAGATTTTATTTATGTATATTTTAAAGCAAGGGTCTTTCAATACTCTTCTCTTGTATTAAATTCAACGAATTGGTCTTTAAAAATAAGAACAAAATAAAATCTCAGGTTTATTACCTTTTGATCATTAAATATATAAACATACCACACATGTGAAATAAACAGTGTTGGAGTTCATCCTAACTTTTTAAATATCTTTTAAAATTTATTTTTAATTTATTTTTTATTTTTCAATCATATCTTTCCTTTTAATCAGGCTTCTTTCCTCTGTACTCCAAAGGGTGTATCCTAAGAAATAATGCAGAATTCTTAAAATATACCTTCTTTACCAACATCCTAAAGGTTATGTTTTATAAAAATTGAGCATTTTTCTTTTTATTCCTATGTATTGTCTTCCATTAATAGTCAACAGCAAAAAAAGGTAAAAATACTCGTAATACAAAAAACATATTGAGAGTAGAGAAAATTAAAAATTAACTTTTAATGCTAATAGAAGGTTGAACATTAAGCATTTTGGATTGTTAGACAACACACAAAGTATGAAGAGACCCACTCCAAGGATACTTAACAACTGACAAGGACAACCACAATATCATAAACAAATTAGATAAAATAAATACTAATGTAAGCCCTACCTCTTTTATTTTGAGTACAGAGCTTTCTAGCAAAATTCTTAGTAGCAAGAAATTTCTTCTGCTACCACGGTGACCTTATAGTTTAAAATATTCAGTTATTTTTTTTTCCAGCAAACTTTGGATGTGTTCTGAAGGTTTTATCTGAACTTTTTTTTCCCAGCTACTCCTCTGGTTGACATTTGCATAGTCATTTGCATAATGTTATTCCTGATAAAGCTCTGGTTCTCTGAAGAAGAAAATTAGCAATTATTATTTTGGCATGGAATGAATGATAGCACAGGATGTTAGCTACCAACCTCATTTTAAAACTTTTGAAACAGGGCATAAAAATAATATGAAAACATGAAGTATTCAAAAAATTACCATCCCTTCACACATGGCACAGATTTCTGTTTCAGAGACTCGCAGTGTCCACTGAAGGTCTGGGGAAGTGAGGGAGGGCTGGCAGCGTCGGTTACTGGAAAGGCAGGGAGAGCAGGCAAATTAGTCCAGCAAACCTTGTAATGAGGGCTTTGTTAGCGTGGAGGGCTGTCATGCTGCATGACAGCTGGCACTTAAGAGTCACACGATTAAGGCAATATAATTCTGTCCATCTGCAGCTTGGCAAAAAGGGTCATTAATGACCCACTATAGCCCAGAGCAACACTGGGTTTTAATGACAATTTTCTCTTATTGAAAAGCACTATATACATATGTGCTACACACATCCATTCACATATACATTTTTGTTTAGAGAGAAGGGAGGATTGTTTTATGATCCCAACATGTCTTTTAAATGACTCCTTATCTTCTCACAGCCGTTGTGGAAGGCCTCTCTTGCTCCCTGAGAAAGAGGTGCCCAGCTGCACTTTCTCTTCAAGTAATGGTGACAGGCATCAAGTCACATCATTAGCGGGATGGCCACAGACCATGGGGTGAGGGAGAGGACTGCCAGCACAAGCTGGTCGGCATTGTCTCACACACCCCAAACATTAAACAACTCAAGCATTTCTAGTGGGTTGAAAGATCAAGGGTCACCAACACTATTTATTTGTGGAACAATAGCAAACTCTTTAATAAGAGGACCCTTAAAAATAAATGTAAATTTTTCTGTAAAACTGGTTATAAAATATTTTGAAAATGTAAAAAAAAACTGTAATTTCATCACCTAGAGATAATAATAACCTTATAATGATATCCTTTTATTTTATATTCTATCTATCATTTGTTTAATAGTAGTATCATACCATTATATTGGTTTATAACCTGCCTTTTTCCATATAATAATATTCTGCTAATATACTAATATTTTCCTTGTCATTCAATATTTTATAACATCACTTTCAATGGATGCCTAATAGTCCATTTTTAAGAATATACCCTTTTTTTATTTAACTAATGTTGGGCTTTTAGGTGTGCTTTTTTCCCTCTTATGCAAACCTCTTCTTAAACATAAAATGAAATTATTACTGAAACACCTGATAATAGTCATGCTTCTAGTATCTAACTGAAAAATTTCTAGAAACAAAAGGCTACTATTAATTTAGCAATACTTTCAATGCATTTGTAGTTTATTAATCACAATAGTATCTAGGTACATTTTACTAGTCATACTTGCACACACGTAAAAACTATTCACTGCCTGTATGATTTCTGAATATCTTGTAAACTTACAGAGGCTTGCAGCAGGGGAGGGGGTCTCTGGCCCACATGTGGGAAAAGATTTGGTTACAGCATTAACTGGGAAGGATATTCCAGGAATGGGCATGGAAAAGTAGCATTAAGATTTCCTCAGATTTTAGAACCACAGTGTCATTGGCCCCTTAAAACAAAAGACAAGTGTCAATCTGTTGTTGGTAGTCTGTATTTGTTTTATGCAATGTTTAAGAAAAACCCTTAAACCTCATTGTTAGAAATCACAGTTTCAAAGAGGTCTCGTCAGAGAAGAGGTCAGGCATCTGAAAGAGGGAAAAGAAAGAGTCTTAAGTTCTGGTCATGAGCCGAGCACTCCAACGGAAGCTGCCACGCGTGTTCTCACAGGTCCCTGGGACAGTGTTACAGCTGATACTCAAGATCAGTACTCTCTGCATTTAAAAAAACATAAAACATAAAACAACCAACTAACAAGTTTGCATCTACCAGGAAAATTCATCTACATCCAGTAAAAGAAAAGTAAACTAACCTCCAGGTGTAGGCAGACTCTTAGCCTGTGTTTTAACTCTTACTGCCAAAAGAATAATGTTAAGAGGAAAATAGACTTTTTTTCTAAAGATGTTATTTATTTTGTTTTTTAGAGAGGGGATGGGAGAGAGAAAGAGAGGAAGAGCAACATCAATGTGTGGTTGCCTCTTGTGTGCCCCCTGTGGGGACTTGGCCCACCACCCAGGCATGTGCCCTGACTGGGCATCAAACCAGCAACCGTTTGATTCTCAGGCCGGCGCTCAATCCACTGAGCCACACCATCCAGGGCAGGGAAATAGATTTTAAAGGAAAAAAAAACACCACACAAATCTGTTTTAATTGTTCACATCAATTAAACTCAGCTCCATAAAATTTAGTTATTTGTAGGTATACAATAAAAATTAAATACTCCTCCAAATCTTATAAAAATGAATTTATAAAGACTGTACAAATATCTTGAACTATCATCTAGAGTGATGGGCCTATGAAATTTTGTCATGCATTTTTGAATTGAAATAAGATACAACTCATAACAAAGTTTTTACAAATTGAAACAGCTATGCTCTATTTTCAAAAATGTGGAAATGTTGATGATACATGGAGGGAAAAACAGAACCTAAAATTAGGCTCAGTGTCATTGCAATTATTTTTCATTTTATCAGTGCAACCCAAGTGTCAGCTGACCTCACCCTCCCTTTAAGATGTAAGTGAAATTGTTTTTGTCTGCTTTCTAAATTCCAGTGGGAGTTTGGGCCCATCTCCAAAGTCTCTGTGCATTCTGGGCTCTACTTTCTCAGTCACATGCGGTGCCAGGTCTCTCCTACTGAAAACTCTGGCTGTTGTGCACACGTCACCGCTGTGGCAGTTCTCTACCCCTTCCTCCAGGCTGATGCAGATGTGGAACTGAGCCATCTTTACAACCCACCCCCCGCCCCCCACCCCCTCAGGCCCAAACACACACACAAGACATTAGGATGTGAAGCAAGAAAAGCACAGATTTGGGGTGACCAAAAAGGATCATATATCACACAAGTTCAAATGGGGTCTTAGACATCCTTGTTTGTAAAAGTCCTTTGATCGTCCTGCTTTAGGAATTCCTTATTTTTAATTCAAGCTGTAGCTTCCTGCCTTGCTGCCCTGCTCACTTCTCATTTCCTCTTTCCTTCTCTCTCTTCTCTTCCTTTAACTACACTCTGTTCATTTCACATGCAGGGCAATGTCACTGTCTCTGCTGTTTCCTTCTACACGTGCCCTGGAGCCTCATGTGCTACATGCAAGAGGCTTACTTATTAAGCACTTTTCCTTAACAACTACAATACAGTTTCATTCTACCATTCTTTCTTCTTTCTCTCTCTCTCTCTCTCTCTCTCACACACACACAGATGTAGTAGGGGTAAATATTAAAATTGTTATTATATAAAATTGCTCTCACAGTCAGAAAACATGATCTAAAACATAGAAACATGTATTCTGAAACAAAGGCTTCGTAGGCTTTTTCTCTCTGCTGGTCTTGAAACCGCTGGCAGAGCTGCCTGGGGAATGCCCTGCCCACCGTCAGACTGAAATGTGAGGCAACAGAACTAAACACTGTTTATTCGTTGTAAGTCCCTAATGTTAAAAGACTTGAACTTCTTTCTCTTCCTTTCTCTCTTTCTCTCTTTCTTTCTTTCTTTCTTTCTTTCTTTCTTTCTTTCTTTCTCTCTTTCTTTCTCTCTCTTTTCTTACTAGAGGTGTTTCACTCAAAGCTCTTATAGGTGTTGGGTGTGGTTATTTCTGCCAAGTTACATTCCAAATGGTTGAGATGGGGCCTGGACCATAAATAGATTCCTTAAAAGAAATGGTTTTCAAAAAGAAAACATATGTACATGTACTCACATATTTCAAACCATATGTAGCAGACTCTTTTGGTTGCTAACACTACAGTCATTCTCCCTCTCCCTGTCCCCCTCATCCTTCTTCTTCCTCTCCTTCTTCACTCCCTCCCATTATTATTTATTATTATTATTATTCTCCTTCTCCTCCTTCTCCTTCTTCTTCTTCTTCTTCATAGTGGCAGACTCCTGTGTTCTTCCATAGGCTATTCCCCTCCCATAGGACTCAGTAATAAATCTTGGTTGGTCTAAAGCAATTGTGGTGGAACAACTTCTCTTGCCAGTGATCATTTTAAGCATAGACATGTGATCGAGTTCTTGTCAATAGCTATGAGCAAATAATTACTAGCGGATGTTGCAAAGTATTTCCTTCAGTCTTAAAAAAAAAAGGAAAGATGATCTCTTTTTCTACTGGATGTTTTCATGTCTGTGTGTAACACCTGGAGCTGCAGCAGCCGTACTGTGGCTATGAGCACATTAAGCTAGAGGGTGAGTCTGACAAGATCACATGGCAGACTGAAACACAAAAAGAATCTGATTCTTTGATAACATTATTTTTCTCTAAATTACCCAACCTTGGAACTGTCTCATCACTTATTTTTTCTGAGAGAAAATAATTGCCTCCCTTGTTTAGCCAGTTGAAGTTGGGCTTTTTGACTTCTTGTGCAGAAAGTACCCTGATCACAAGCACAATGACCAAAACTAAGTCCCTCTGAGGACAAAGTTTATACTAAGTCAATGTGAGCTGCTAGCTCAAGGGCTGTCATTTCTTGAATATGGCTGGTCTGGTTCACCAGCTACTCTAGAATTGCTCTATGTTTACGTTGCCTTCTTAGCAATTAATACCAGCTGTTGCTGCTCATAAAAAAGACTACTGGACTCATGTTTTTTTCCTCCATTATCCCAGATGGTCTCAGAAAGGAGAAGTATGCCATACATGTAACAGGTTAGTCACATCAATTTTGACTCACAAACAAATTTATGAGAAAAGGAATCACCAAGGCAATCAGGGTTCCATAATTTGATTAAGGCCACTAATATCATCCATGTATTCCGTCTCTTGTACGGAGACCTGAATTCAGTTTAAAGGTAGCAGAATGACCTTGCATAGAAATTGACAAAGATGCCATAGTGAATATTTAAAAGACTGACTTGTTTCAAGAGTCCCTGTTACCCTACCCTTTCTTGCTGTCCAACCCCTGGGGTTTCCGGATCAGCAATGCAGTGTTCATACTGGTTTGTTATGTCTGTCTCACACAATCAGTGGGGTGGGTGTGGCTAGAAGCACTAATGGATCAATAATGTCAGGAGACAACCATCTTCCCCTCCTGACATCTGGGTCCCAACTCCCCTTTTTGACTTGAGTGACGTCTATTATTAATCATAAATATTCCATGTTTGGAATTTTAATTTAATTTTTCAAATAAGAATGTAAATACCCCACATTATTTATAAGCTCATTATCCTTTAGAACAATTCAGAAAAAGAACAAAACCCTATGGGTTATTTAAATATCATTCAGCGCATCTTCCAAAGGCCCAAACTTGGGAGAGCTATTTAATGTGTGCTCCTGCTGTTGTCCTTAGTTTCTCAGTCTCCACTGATATAAATCTAATTTAAACCTCAGCAACTGGGTGTGAGATCTTAAGCAAGGATTTAACCTCACTAAGCCTCAGTTTCCTAGTAAAATTAGACTAATACTTCTATTGCTAAGAGTAAGTGATATAATTTAGATGAAGGGCTTGGCCTAAGGATTGGTAAGAAGCAAATGATCACAAATAGTAAACATCGTTGTACCATGTCATTGTCACTAGCCATTCTGCTAAGAACTCTAGGGTTTGGTTTAAAGCGTAAATTTAAATTCAGCCTAATATTAAAGAATTAAGTAATTTTAAACTAATGCTAAATCTTTAACTAATGCTGAAACGAATTAGATTGTACGGGCACAGTTTTGGCACTATAAAGTGTTAGATTAGAAGTTTATGTAAAAATACTTGTTCCATTCAGAAAATTAAAACTTTTTCTTTCGTAGTTATAATAATGCTTTTTTTTTTCTTCTGCAAAGGAAGACATTGGAGCGGAAAGGCAACAAGTCCCCTGTCTCATTTTTATTTGGATGCTGTGCAACCAGGACATACGATTAACCCACAAGGGGGAGACAGGCCCACGCTCAATTTCCTCAGGGAAAGGAAAAAAGAATAAAGCTATGATTTTGTTCAATGGCTTCTTGAAATTTCCAAGACATTTTAGGTTTCATCATTTTTAAAAGTATATTAGTTTTTCTATTCTATTAAATAAAATAGTATCGTAGAACACCTTAGCAAATTTTGAACGCATAGCTGTCTGCACACTCAGAGGTCTGCTGGGTCACTGGGTGATTCAATTTATAGACAGAAAGGAAGGCAGGTGGGAGGAAGGAAGGAAGGAAGGAAGGAAGGAAGGAAGGAAGGAAGGAAGGAAGGAAATGGAATAAATAAAAGAAGAAAGAAGAGTAGCTGAAGAGAAGGTCAAGTACTTTAAACAAACCCCAAATTATTGGAGGAGACACTTTGTAATCTACACAAATGTCTATTTGCTTGTTGTGCTGAACACCTGAAACTAGTACAAAAAATGTTGAATGCAAACTGTAATTGAAAAATAAAATTAAAAAAAAAACAACATCTACAGGGTTAAGGAGCTACAGTCCCAGGGTGTGTGTTGTCTCCACTCTGCTCCACAGACATGGCAGCCTGGCAGGTGTCCCAGCCCTGCCTGGCAGCAAGCCCTGTGAGCTCCTTCTTGAATGGGCTTGCACGTAGGAGATGCCAGGCCTCCTGGTCTTCCTCCTCTCCACCTTCCCCGGGCCACTTTGCAGGATCTCCCTGCCCCAGGAACTGGAGTTTCTTCTACTGTCCTGTCACCATCTGTGTCTACCCACCTAAGGTAGAGACAGCTATCTCTGGGTCTGAGATAGTTCCCATTTTTCTTTCTGGTCCCCTACCCTTGGGGGCAGTTTGTGTCCCTCCCTTATATCTCACCTTTCCATTGGCGATGAGAGAAGAGGGTCCTGCTCAGAAAGAGACCTGGTTAAAACCTGGTTCCCAAGCAGACCTTTTAACAAAAGCCATGACCGTCTCCTAACATGGTCTTTATTCCTCCAACTGGGCACCCCCAGCCAACCAACCCACCTCCTCCTGCTAGCACCCAGCTCCCATTTCTCTCCCTTATTCCCTGCTCTCCAGCTCTTTCCTTAGCTCTCACACCAGCCGCTCTTCCTTCACCCTGGGGCAAGAGCTCAGCCAGGCACCAGGAAGGGAGCAGGGGAAGTGAGGCTGCAGTGCTCCGCTCAGCCGTAAGTTGTATGTTGTGTGTTTTCTTGGCAGCCTGTGTGTCTCCCCACTGGAAGGGGGTGAGAAGCCTGGGAGATCAGGAGGTGGGGAGAGATCTGAACGCACGGGATTCCCCAGGAGATGAGCAATAATCCCAGTCTGGCTCCATCTCGCCAAGTTTGTCCTGCTTTCGCAGCAGCCATAATTTGCTTTGTTTCTGTGTGCCAGAGTGGGCTTCCCCAACATGGGGGTGGGGAGTGATTCCTTTTGGGGCAGTCTCCACAATTCCCAGAAACCTCCACTCTCCAAGCTGCTGCAGTATTATGTGACTCTGCTGAAGGACAATAAATTCAGGTCTTCAGAAGAGACTTTCTAGCTCTGCCACTTCTGACCCGAGGGACTTGGGCCTCGCTTTTACCCTTTGTTTTGTGGGAACAGTGACACTTGGGTTACAGAATCTCTTAAGAGTTAAGTGAGGTCAGACACGTCGGGGAGTTTCAAATTGCATCCTGAAGAACACTCAGGGTCTAGAGGACATATGTAAGAGGCCACTCTGGCAATGTGGGAGGGGGGGGCTTCCACAATCAGAGCCCACTTTCTTACACAGACATATATGGTCAGGAGCACATACACTGCAGCCAGAATTGCTGCTTGGCCTTACATACAAGAGTTTTAACCCTGTCTTGATTAGAATTCCCCTCTTCCTTCCCGTGTGCCCCTTTGCCAACGGGCTTTCAGGCTGCAGTTTCTAATCGCTAGACTCATGCAGGATTTTCAAAATGGGCTTTTCTGCAGCTGCATCCCCAGGTTCACACCCACCCCACCTCCAACCCTTAGGCAGCTCCACTTTTATCTGTCTTATGTAATGTAATGCCATTCTGAGTAGCACTGGTGGGGAGGGAGCAGTGTAATGCTTTCAAATCACCCCAGAAGCCCCTGGTGGAGGGCATCTGGAACCACTCAGATGGGCTGCAGTGATGGGATGTGACGCCCAGAAGGCATGGGGGCTGAGAGAAAGTATTGGGTGGGTCCCACAATCGGCTTGCTAGCTCAGGGCTTCAGAATACTTCTCATTCTGAATGTTTGCCACTTGCCAGTTGTCTGGGACTGTTTTGTTTCTTGGCTGATGTCAGTTCAACAAGAAGGACTCTGCATTGAGCCAGAACAACATGTAGCAGAGAAGCTGCAGGCAGCCCTAGGGGAGACAGATGCAGGAGCGGGGATTGCAGAGTGCAGCTGCCGCCCACAGCCAGCCCTGCCTCTGGTGGAGGAGGGGAAGCAGTTGCTAGTGTGAATTGTCCACCACTGTGCCCCTTGAATGACAAAGCGGATCCTCTTCCACTGTGAAACACTCAATACACACACACACACACACACACACACACACACACACACACACACACAAGCATACACATGTGGCTCACATTTTTGTTTACCCATTTTCTTAGGAGATTTACATTGCCTATATAGTCCATCCATTTTTAAATCCTACTTAAATATTATTCCATTGTTCGAATCCCCTACTGATGCACATTTAGGTTGCTTCCACTTTTTTGCTCTCACAATGAGCGCTGCAGTGAGTACCCTGAGCATGCTGTCCCAAGGGCATGTGTAAGAGTTTCTCTGATGCACAGTCCTTGTGGCAGAACATTTGGGTTATAGGGGATATTTTTTCCCTTCACTGGATATTACCGGGTTAATCTCCAAAGTACTTATACAATTTGAATTCCCACCTTCACAGAAAAAAGACCTCTCATTTCCAGCATTGCCCTCATCAAACTTGGGTATTTCTACTTTTTCTCCCCACTCTAATTAATGAGTGTGAAGGAATATCTCATTGTGAGTGTAATTTGCATTTTCCCCCATCAGTGAGATTGAGCAAACTTTTGCAAGTTTCTGGACATTCTAGCTTCTTTTTTAAATAATCTACTTGCTTCTTATAGTGAAATTTCTCTAAAGGCAAGAACAGTCTATATTATTCATAGTTGTATAGTCATTACCTAGCACATAACAGGTAGTCTTAATTGTTTTCTGAATGAATGAATAAATGAATGAATAAAGTGCCAGGCATTCTGATAGATGCTAGGTAAAAGTATTATTTCAAAAATTTAATGACAGTAGATGCTATAATTACTCTTGACCTTGAGGTTCAGGAGTTTATATAATTTGCCAGTTCCACAAAGCTAACATATGGTGGAAAGTAGATTCAAACATTGGGCTATGTCAGAACTCACACTCTTAATATTTCAACCTCCTACCTCTCTTTCAAACTTAGCAGGAAAGAGAGAAGCATAATGAACAAGTGCATTAAAGATTTTTAATTCTGTTAACAGTTCTTTGTTTTAAATTGGCTATTTTATCTTGATTAAATCTCTCAAGGAAAAAAAAGTGTTTTAATATCTGAAAGTACATTTGCTTTTGGAAAGCATCAGAAGATTTTATTAATTTGGAGTCCTCATACCAGGAGGGAAGAAAAACACTCTTACTAAAAATAAAAGTAGTTGCCAGCGGCTGCTTCCTCTAGAGAATACTTGTATCTGTAGCTCATACTTTTCACCCAAATTATAGGCTTACACGCCCAGTGGCCTGAGAGATGACTCTTTTTGATGTCTAAAAGACATCTCAAACTTGCCTCTCCAAAATCCAATTTCTGATCTTCTTCCCCCTGGCCCTGAATCCAATCCACCCACGGCCTTCCCATCCAGTTGATGACACAGCTCCATCTTCCCAGCTGCCCAGAATGAAAACCTTGGAAACCTTGCTGTGCTCTTTCCTTCCCATTTCTCACCCCACCCTTCATCAAATCACACTGGCTCTGCCTTAACAATGTGCACCAAGTTGGACCCTTGCTACCGCCCTACGCTGTATGGCCCTGGTCCCATTACCTTTGTCTCCTAAGAGATACGTCTGCTTCTCCCCTAGCCCCTCACAGTCTCTTCTCAACCCAGTAGTCAGGGTGACCCTCTTACTCTGCTCAAAAGTCTCCATTTCATTCAGTCTGGGAACAAGAGTCCTTAATATGACTATAGGCCCTAGATGATCTACAGTCAATGAGAAATGAAGGTGAAATAACAACTTTTCAGATAAACAAAAGCTTAGAAAACTCATTACTACTAGCTCTGCCCACAAGAAACAGTAAAGACAACACAGAGGCTTTCAGGGTGAATGGACTACTCCAGCTTCCAAGTTCACTGCTGCACAACGTGAGGCCACTGACTGGTCTGAAGGCATGAAGGTGCCCTCTGTGCCTATTCATCAGTTTTTTCTCATGAAGAATGGAGCACTCAACTGCCACTGAAGACTAATCTGTGGCTCCCACTGCTCAGGCCATGGGATAGGTAGGAATAACCACTGAATGCTCTTAAGCTGTTCTTTCAAACACTCAAACAAAATGGAAATAAGATTGACAGAAAACAAAGTCTCTAAAAAATGTTTTAAAAAGATAAAGAAAATCAATGAAATAAAAAGCCGGGTTTTTGAAAAATTCAACAAAGATCAAGAAAAAAGAGTAAGTACGATGTACTAATATCTGGAATTAAATACAAGATCTTGCTACAGATCCTGCAGGTATTATAAAGATACTAGGGAATGTTACCAACAATGTGATGCCCATAAATTGGACAGCTTAGATGACACTGACCAAAGCTTGCTAAAGAAGATACAAATGACCTAAATAATCCTATATCTATTAAAGAAATTTAATTCATAGTTAGGCACCTTCTGCCAAAGATAATTTTAGGTCCTTATGGCTTCACTGTCAAATTCTACCAAATATTTAAAAAGGAATAATTCCAATGATTCCAAATCCTTCAAGAAAATAGAGAAAGATAGAATAACCCCCAAATACCTTTTTGAGGAAAGTATTGCATGATACCAAAACCAGACAAAAACATTATGATAAAAGAAGATTATAGACCAATATTCCCCTGAACAGAGATATAAAAGTCCTCAAAACAAATTAGAAAGTTGAATCCAGCCTAAGAGTAATACATCACATCAAGAGGGCTTTACCCCACAAATCCAATATTGGTTTAACGTTTGAAATATTTGCAAAAGATACATCTGACGAAGCACTTACATCCAGAATTTATAAACAACCTTCAAACTCAACAGAACAAAAAACACTCCATTTTCTTAAGTGGGCAAATTATTTGAACAGAGATTTCACCAAAGAAAATGTGGGTGGCACATAAGCACATGTAAAAATATGCAACATCATTGATGATTGGGAAAAAAACATGAAAATCACATGAGATACCACTACACATCTATTAGAATTACATATAGAAAACCTGGCAATACCAAGTGCTGGTGAGGAGGCAGATCATCTAGAAATTTCATACGTTGTGGATGGAGACACAATATGATACAGCCACTTTTGGAAACTGTCCATTTCTGATGAAGTTAAACACACATGCACCCCAGGACTCAGCTGTCTCATTCCAAAGTACTTACCTAAGGGAAATGAAGACACATTCACATGGAAAACCTATTTGCATATGCTTATCATGGTTTTATTCACAAATATCAAAGATGGGAAAACAACTCAAATGTCTTTCAACTGGCAAACGGATTAAAAAATAATCTGGTACAGTCCTCCAATGGAATACTACTCAGCAATAAGAATGAACGAACCACTGATCCATGCAAAAACATGAATGAACATCAAATGCATTATGCTAAGTAAATGAAGCTATATACTGAATGATTTCTTTTTAATTCCCTTTTATGATAGCCTCAAAGAAGCAGATACAGAGACAGAAAACAGATCAGCAGTAGCCAAGGGCGAGGGGTTAGGCAAGTGAACGACCAGAAAAGAGCACATGGGGACTCTGGAGGAGATGGAAATGCTCGTGTCTTGATTGTGGTGTTGGCGGTTGTACAACCGCAGCGTTTGCCAAAAGTTATAGAACCCCTGTGCACTAAAAAAGGAAAAATTTTACCACTTATAAATTGTACCTCAATATGCTCAGCTTTCAAAACAATTCATGTAAAAGATAGAGAAAGGGAGACAGAGGACAGAGAAGACAGAGGTAATCTAAGGCTTCAAGGAGGTTAGAGAATTCTTAAGATGAAATGGCAAAGGAATTTTAAGAGTAACATCCACATTGCATTTTCATGCTCAGTTCCTCCAAACCTTAAGAAAACGAAGTCTTTTACCCTCAACAACATAGTAGGAAATTCAGGAACAGAAGGGTGAAATCAAACGTGCCTGCAGCACCCCTCAGCTGAGGCTAGCAGCATGATACCAGAGCAGCATGGTATCAAGGAGGATGACAGAATCACAGGGACTGGGATTCTGAGTGGGACCCAAGTGGGAGGGGCAGCCAGGGCACATCAGAGATGTGGGCTGGCTTGGACTGACTCTGGAGCAAAAACGAGGCAAACTCTTCTGATCTCCAAAGGTACCAGAGAATTAAAAACCTTGAATGGACACAAGTCAGACACTTGGATTGTAGTTCTCCAAAACATAATCCAGACTCAAATTTTGTCCCCTAATACATATCATCAAGTTGTATTGAATTAATCTTTTACAACAGAAGTATAAACACAGCTCTGGTTCAGAAATATTTGTTGTTTTTCTGCTTTGTGATTTATCACCGCTATAGCAGATACATTAAATATTTGTTCCACTTACAGCTATAAAAATGGCAAAATCTATCTTTGCATTGCCGACAAACATGATGTCAATGCTCTTAGCTCATTTTACGGAAAATTACTAGCATCTTTTCATTTCATTTTGTAATGATGTAAAGTTCAACTTCGGACAAGAGTTCAATGCTGCTCTTTAGAAATACTCTTTCTTAGGATCAGAATTTTGTTTGATTTAGGTCAACATTTCACAAACAAATACCCTAAAGATAAGTAGTTCTAACTTTGTAAGCTTAAAAAAAAAACAGAGAAAAAGAAATGGTCAAATCAGTTGGGAAAATGTGGCCTAGCATTCTGCCTTGGCATTCACGATGCGTATGAGTGTGTTAGAGGCCCTCAAGAATCTTCCAGTAAGGAAGCTTGTTTAACTGTGCTGGGACTTTGCTCAGTGTCCAACATAGCTCCGGAGACAAGGAGGCAATCTGTCTTTTTCTTCTTCTTTTTTTAAAATGAAGCCAGTATTTCTCACATTTTATTTGACCAGAGAATCATTTCTTCTGTTAACATCTATTTAACAACCTGCATATCAGTATTCTCAGGAACTGTTAATTTAGTTATTTAAGAAAATAAAAATCATAGCACAAGTTTAAAAGTAAAATTTTCACTGCACAATAAAGAAGAGAAGAGGAAAACTTTTACCAAAAAGATCACCTGATGTCCTGCATCAGGATGTAGTCACATCCTTCACCACTGTTTAGAATTTAACTTAAATGTGAGTTTAGCAGTTTTCAAATTTGGGGACTTTTTTCTTAGGCATCAGGAAGTTCATTCACATGATATTCTGACTTTTTCACCACTGACATTTCATATTTTTAAATGGCAGGGCATAAATAATCATGTGAGAAGCTACAAATTATACAGTTTATAGGGATTGGGAAAGTTCAGTTAATTGTAGTCTTTTCAAGATTGATTTTCACAACTGATTTGGTCCCAGAAGAGTCTGGGAATAGGAACTGTCAAAATAAATTAAGGAAACCTTCTTTAGCTCTGTAGATTAATTAGACAACAAGGATATCAAAACATGTTGAAACACAGCTGAGTTCTTTGGGGAGAGGTAGAAGAGGGTTGGAGGAATGGCAAAGGCTTTCGAATGACAGGATCACTGTCCCATTGGGAGGGACCACTAGGAGGCATGGCTCTCAGCTCCCCCATCCCTCTCAACCAGCCTCGCTGACAAAGTTAGGAACCTTCTTTCTTCACCTGAGGAGTCTTACAGGAAGGTGAAGGCAACATCTATTTGTCTGCACACAGAGATAGCACTTTCTGGTCCCTCCTCCACCACATGGGTTCCCTGGTGGATCACCAAATGCAGGGAGAGGAAAGCCACTGGATGCCCCAGGCTCACCTTCCCCGGAGATCCAGTGTGAATCACTCAGGGCTCAGTCACTGGGGTAGCCCATCTGTGTGCTGCAGGGCAAAGGACCTCTTACAAGCAGGCATGTCCAAACTGAGGCCCAGGATGGCTATGAATGTGGCCCAACGCAAAATTGTTAATTTACTTAAAATCTTTTCTTTGCTCATCAGTTTTCATTAATGTTTGTGTATTTAATGTGTGGCCCAAGACAACTCTTCCTCTTCCAGTGTGGCCCAGAGACACCAAAAGTTTGGACACCCCGCATGGGAAGTACACAAGTAATTGGGCTTACACAGTGTGGGAGGGGCTGGGGAAGATAAGGTATGAAAGATGAGCTGGAGGCTGAGGAGTTAGCAAATGGTCAGACAGAGGAGTTCATCAGTTCCAGGGACTGAAGGGGCCTGTGAAGTGGGGCTGTGCAGAGGTCTACAGGGGCTCCTGCCTCTGCACCTCCCGCGAGTCCATAGCCAGCATCGGCAGGGGCTCAGGGCTACTGCTGGGCACCAGGGCCATGGTCTGGAAGAACTGGCTGCAGAACAATGACAAGCTTTGTCCATCTGTCACCACACATGACCCTGAAAGACCATCAGAGAGTAATGGCCACTGCCTCTCTTCTGCCTTTCAAATCTCTCACAGGTTCTCCTTCTGACCAACTATATAACCTGACTCGGGCAAGGAAGGGGATTTGAAGAAACCGAGTTCCCAGCTGTGATAAATGGACCCGGCACTGTGCAGCACAGCGTCTGTACACTTGGCTGGATGAAAACATGAAACACACATGAGGCCTCTCTCGGCTAGGTCAAGGTCAAGCTCTGTATCACTTCAGCACCTCCTCTGTTCACTGGTCTTTGTGCTCTCATTTTTTGTAGGGTGGCACTGAAGATATTGTCTTTGCTCAATGTCAATGATCATCAACATATTGACAAACCTCGAAGTGTCAATAAAAATGACACTCAAGAAAGTGTCATTCATAAAAGAATATTCTGCCTCTCCAAGGACTCTACTCCACACTCCCAGATGGCTGACAGGGACACGCTTGTAGCGTCCATGGCAAAAACCCTGGACTCAGACATCAGTCCAGGCTTTTCTTCCAGTCACTTACTTGGTCGCTCTGCCTTAGTTTCTGTCTATATAACTTGACAAGATGGAGGACACGATCCCTAAGGAACTTTCTGGTTCTAGAATTCCATAATTCTACATCTGTGGAAAACGTAATGGGAGTTCCAGAGGCGAGTCTGCCATTTCATGTAGAGGATGAAGATCTGCCAAAGAAAACCTCCAGCTCGTGGAAAAGAAAAGGCAGTAGTCATCTTTCCTCATTAGCAGCACCAGATTCCGCTACCTCAGCTGAATGCTCTTTAGTCACCTCCAATAATAACCTCCATGCCCAGCCCCAAGCTGCTGCCCAGGCTCCGACCGAAGTCTGTGGTCATGAGTCACCAACTCGTACAACCAGGAACTGAAATGAGACCGCAAAAGGCAATCTGCCTTCCATAACTGGCTTCCTAAGAACCGATTTCTTCCCAAAAGAGAAAAATGCCACTTGTGGTTTATGAAAATATCATCTTATATTTCCTCCTAAACTCATGGCTCCAGAAATGAATTCTAATCCTCCAACTGGAAAAACCCAGATTTTGGCTTTAGCTATTAATATCAGTTGTTGGATTCATAGCTCTGTCATGGGACATTAGGTCATAGCAAACGCGGTCCGGAGTGGAATACAATCATTGATGCAAACTGCCCCTATCTGGGAAGTCTGACAAGGCTACTTGTCCTTTTGGCATTTTCCCTTTGCAAAATTTTAGGCATGGGTTCAAAGGAAGGCTTTGCCATAGCAGTATTCCTCGAAGGCCACACTCCCCCCACAGGTATGCCCACCTCACTCCTTGCTTGGCTTCTACTGGGCATCTAATAAATGCTCTGATAGTTCTCGCCCTGCTGCTACTACAGAAGTCAGGAAGAAGGTGATGCCAGCCCTCTTTTTAGATGCCACACCCAGGTCAGCCTACACTGCCTAATTTCAAAGTCTGAGAGCAAACAGGAAATGCAATTTGCAGACTGTAAAAAGAGTTTTGGAGACGATCAAAGGTTGGACAGAAATGGACACCCAAGTGGTGTCTTCTGCAGAGCCAGCACAATGGGCCCCAGGGAATGGGGGGAGTGGCTGCCTGGACAGTGTCGATGCCAGAATCTGGCCCAGGGAGCTAAAGGGCAAGGCTGAGGGCGGGAGTGTGAGCCTGGGAATCTGACATGAGTACTTGGCAGGACAGAAGCACAGAAGAGAACGAGGGAAGAGGTCAGGGAGAAGTGAGGAGGAGCACAAAGAAGCAGGGCAGGATTTAAGGATTGAGCAAGAAGCTGTATAATCGGTGCTCCTGCTTGAAGCCTGAGACACACTGTTTCTTCTAAGATATCCCATGGGAAGGAGAGAGGAGTGGGAACTTTTCCCCAGAAGATCAATTTCCCTTCCAGCTTCCCAGGGGAGGTAACATCTGTGCTGGTCTTGAAGACTGAGCTGGGGTGAGCAAGCGATGCCACACAGACTAGGAAGCCAGACCACGGGGCTCCAGCCTGGCCTGCATACTAGTTACATCATGTTAGACCTAGCTGTGCCTCAGTTTCCTCATATGTAAAGCTCATTCATCCAACATATCTTTGCTGAGCACGGCAATGTACTAGGTAGCACTCTGGTGAATAAAACAGACAGAAACCCCTGCTCCCTGAAGCTTACCTTTTTAAAAAAATCCTCATTTGAGGATATTTGCATTGATTTTAGAGAGAGAGGAAAAGAGAGAGAGACATCGATGTAAGAGAGAAACATCGATTGGTTGCCTCCTGTACACAACCCAGCTGGAGATCAAACCAGCACCCTGGGTATGTGTCCCGAATGGGTACTGAACTCTCAGCTCTTTGATGCACGGGACAACGTTCCAACCAACTGAGCCACCCAGCCAGGGCCCTGAAGCTTGCCTTTCAGTGGATGAGAAAAATAGTTATTATTAGGGGGCTCTCATGAAGATTAAGGAGCAAACACATGTCAAGCACATAAAGCAGTGATGGCATATAAGCGATGCTCAACACATTATTATTATTGTTGTTGTTGTCGTTGTTGTGTGGGGTGAGAAAAGTGAGGGCGTTGCAGTCAGAGGTGGGAAAGGAGGTGGTGAATGTGGAAACAGCAAGAAGGCAATTACGGTCATCTTAGTGGGCACCCGGTAGAAACAAACTTGGCGAGTTGATTTAGAAGTACGGTTCCCTGGTCCCTCGCCACTTCCTACGTACCTTCAGGACAGCAGGGTTCGGGCTCTGGAATTTGAGTCTCAGCTCAGTAGCTCACCAGCTTGCTCACTGTGTGACCTTGGACAAGAACTGGAGCTCTCTGTGCCTCTGCTTCCTCATCTGTAAAATGATGATAACAAGGTATATTTTACAAAGTCCATGGAGGGTTCATCGAGTTAATACTTAATTAAATTCTTAAATCCTTGCTGTCCTAATCCAGAAAACACTTACTAAACCTAAGCTGCAATTAGTCATTCTCATTATTATTATTTCTATCATCTTCCTCAACTCTCTAGCTTACCCATATGTACTATGGTAATATTTTATTCTTGTTCTTTTCTTTCCTTCTGTCTCCACTAAAACTCTCCAAGAAGCTCTGCCTTTTCCCTGCATACGCTGAAAACTTCCCATTGTGAAGGATGACACTTTAGACGCGATGCTTTTTGTGCAGCATCCAACCTGCACGGGGCAGCCTGAGCTCACCACCACAGCCCCCGCCACCACCGCCCTCGCTTCGTCCCGCTTTCTTCTTCAGAAGAGCAGTTCCACTCCTGCAGGCCGGCCTCTTAAGCCAGTGCCTGAACTTGCCCTAGTCCTAGCACATTCCCCTTGACATCTCCTATTCTTGGGTTTCTCTCCTGTTTGTTTGTTGTTTGTTTTTATGAGGACGAACCCATCATTTCTCCCAAACCCATGTATTTTTACCTAATTACTTATATTGCTCACATGTTTGTTGTAACAATTCTATTATTTTATTTAGATATCTGACAAATATCTATGGAACACCTCTGATGTTTTAGGCATCCTCCTTAGCACCACCAATGAACAAGGCAAAGACCTGCCCTCATGAACCTCCACACAAGTAAGCAAATAAAGAGCATAACTTTAGTAGCAATAGATGCGTCATGAATGCAAAGCAGGGTAGCAGGGCTGCTGGGGGAGAAGCACCACTTTGGGTAATGCCCAGGGAAGGCCTGGATGACATCTAAGCAGAGAACTGTATGTAGACAGGGAGCCTGCCAGGTAGGAGCACAGAAAAAGGACTTTGCAGACAGGGGAAGCAACAGGAGGGGAGGCCTTGCGACAGGTGGGTCTGGATCGCAGCAAATAGAACAGTGTGATTAAGAGCGGTAAGACAGCAGGAAAAGGGTGAGAGGTGAGGCTGGAGGGTGGTGGAGGCCTCTATCACGTAGGGCCATGTTGGTGTACCTTTTCTCTCTGTGAGGTGTTAATTCAGGAGTACAAGCCATTTCCTGAAATGCTCAAGCCCTACTTCATTCTCTACCCAGACCCACTGTGTCCAGGGAAAGAAGGGTCATTTTTATACTCAGGCCTCAGAGCCCCTGCTCTTGAAAGTGAGGCCTGTTAGAGCAGCACGCATGCCAGATTGGTTGGGGAGCAGGAGGAGGGGGAGCCATGGGTTAGAGATCAGCAATGATCACTAAAAATGACGGGGCCCCAGCAAGCCGAGATAAAATACGTTTATTGTAATATGAGCTACTGCACCCTTAATCTGTCAAAGGCCTCTATATATATACACAGTGCCATTTAAACTTGGCCATGACCTTATGACCTAGACATTAATATCTTATTTTACACAGGAAAAAACAGACACAAAGAAGTAGTTTGTCCACGGTCACCCCCTTAGTGGTAAAGCTAGGATTTTAATTTACATCTATTTGGCTATAAAACCCAGACTTTTAACCAAATGCTATTACCACCCCCTAGAAACTCAAAGGTTTAATACAAGGCCCACCAGAAAGAGAGGAGGAACAGAAGGAAAGCCGCAAAGACATTTAAAAGGAAGAATTCCTCAGGTCCTATGACCTGAGAATGTTTTGACAACATGAGTAAATATTATTGCTTATAGTCTATTTGTTTTTCCTCCTTAGCATAAGTAAGCAATCAAATGAGAACTGACTTGAGAGTACAGAGATCAAATTTGAGAGTTTTTATTTTAAAACCAGCAAAGAGTTCTTTAAGGTTCTTTCTTACAAAAATATTGCTTTTCTTTAGTTTTGAAACCACAGAGAAGGAAAAGAAGACAATTAAAATCGCCTAGAGAACACCCATGTGGTTTAAGCCCTGACATGACTGTTTAGAATCTGCTGGGTCCTTAATGTAAATTCTTAGGGGAGCTGGATCTCGAGTGTCCTTCGACCCAATCACCTGTAACTGAGGACGGTTAGAGGCCGATAAGAATTGCAGGGACCCACCCCTGCAGGTTTTTAGGGGAGGTCATCAAGGCCCCAGGGCAGTCTACTCAGCCTGAGTTGGGAAGGTCTCCCTGAAGGCAGTGTGGGGATGGATTGGAGTGCAGCAGGACCAGAGACAGAAAGATAGGCTGGGGGCTGTTGCGGTGACCTAGGGAAGGAAAGACAGGCTCCTGAACCAAGCATTGGCTGTGGGATGGAGGGCTGAAGAAGGACCTCAGAGAAAATTAGGTGGTAGAAACAACTGTCTCTGATGACCTATTTGACATGGGAGATAAGATAGAACCTGGTAACATGATCATCATTTTTAAGGTGACTGTGGGACATCTAAGCAGACATATCCAGAGGGCAGTTGTATGGATTTAGAGCTTTGGAGAGTGACCTAGGTTGGAATGAGGTGGTGGCTACAGCCATGGGTGAGGATGAGGTGATTAGGAAGGACGTGTGGAGTGAGAGGTGGCAGAGGCCAGAACCCAGGGAGGACAGTTAATGTGTAAGGACAGGTAAATTAGGAGGCTGAGAAGGAGTGATGGAAGAGGTGGGAGGACCGGTAGAGAGTGCTGTCATAGAAATCATTTTTCAGGAAAGTTAAGAGGAAATACTGCAGACAGATCCAATAACCCATGGCCTGGAAAGAGCCCATTCAACCCAGCAGCAGGTGGATTCAGTGGGAGGAGGGATGGATGGAGGATGAAGCTAGACTAAAGGAGTGAACATGCAGTGAGCATGGAGATGATGTGCGGTGCCTTTCAGGAAACTTGGCCGTTAAGGGAAAAAGAGAAGGTAAAGGCAGAAGCTGGAACAGAAGAAAGATGGAGGGAAATGTGAAGGGGAATGGCAGGGAAATGGGGTTAAATGCATTTAGAAAGCCCAGTAAAGCCTGCGGATAAGGAGGAAACCCTGAGGAGATGGAACACTGAGGACCAGGGGAAAAGGCAAATCTAGTGCCTCGGACAGAAAAGGGGGAGGGATGAGCCTGGATGCAGGTAAGTGTGCAGAGGAGGGGCAGCAAGCAGGCTGAGGATCTCTGCCCGGCAGCCTCCATTTTCCCAGTAACTAGACAGACCAGATCATCTGCTGAGAAGCCGGGAGAACATGAGATAGGACTGGAGGAGCAAGTGTGAATTGGGGCCATACAGAGGCAGGAATGCAGGTGGAAGTGGTGACATCAGTCTGAGCAAAGGAAATCTCTCTGTAAAGCTCAACAGCCAGGGCAAAAGAGAGACTCCACACAACTGTATCGATCTGGTTTGGGAGATTTGCTGAGTGTGGGAGACAGAATGTCAAAGGGAAAAGGGTGAAAGGAGGTAAGGCTGACGGACATGGAGAACACAAAGCAGGAGGTGGGAAAAGAGATGGGGTGGAAGAGCAGGGGAAAGCACTTACACGGTTGAAAAGCCAGGTGTGGTTTCTCCACCCAGGGGTGATCGTTTTGCAACAGCTGACAAAGCCTCAACTCTCTTGTGCTGTAGTGTTGTCACCGTGAGGCTTAGATAGTCTAGCCCCCAGCTAAGGGCTCTCTTCCCCATTGGGGAAATAGTAAAACAACAATCTAAGAATAAACATTTCTGAGCCCTTCAGAACATTCCTGTTAGGGGCTTCTCACATTTTACATCATCTAATTTCCGAGACAATCTTGTCCTTATGTCTGGCACTACCCTCATTTACAGAGGACATTTGGACTCCTAGTTTAATTAACTCCTACATTACATGAGCTTGGATGATTTCTTAAAATAGCCCCTTCCCCCAAACCAACTCAAAATGAGGTACTCATCCACTGAACACAGAGTTCCTGGCAGCCTTGTGTATCTCCAAACAACCCAAATCAGATCAAAATGTCTCAAAGAACACAAATTTAATTTCCATGAATTGAAGAAACCAGAAGAGAATTGGTCCTTACCCCCATGGGGACAGCATGGGAGGGGACAAGATGGAGAGCACCGTAAGATGCTGAGAATCCCCCAGAACTGAAGATTCTTGACTGAAGTGTATGTGTCAGGAAAGCCCGGAACACCTAAGCTCTTGAACCCTTTGATCAGTGACTTTTCTGACAACTGTTCCTCCCCGCACCTGACCGGCACATGGAGGACTGAGAAATCTTATCAAAGGCCTGTCAGGAAAGCTCCATGCTGGGGAGCATCTGCTTCTGGCATGCGGGAGATTACACACGAGTGATCTTGGCCAGGGGGACCCAGCCAGCTCCAGGCTCCGCCAGGGAGACAGCACTTCAAAAGGGAGGCGCTCAATTGAGGAAACAGCCTTTCCTGGTGTGGGCTCTGAATCTCATTTCCAGCAGGCTCTTCTGGTTAGTGATAAGAAGCCAGGCACAAGAGCCTGCTTGTCGCCTGAATGGCTTCCTTCCTGAGGGAGGAGAAAAAAAGGAAAGAAAAGAGATTAGCACAATCCTGATTTAGCTTCCTTTCGGAAAAAAATAATAATAATAGTAACAACAAAGAGCCCTTTACCATCAGAGGCTATTTAGATTTCTCTTCTTGCACTTCCCCATTCAGGTTGTGTTCTATTTTTTATGGTTGACCCTCTGCGTTGTGGGGCATTGTGTCCTTTGTCTATGGAAGGCACTTAATGGATTAAACCTGAAAAAAGCCAATGGTAATCAGACATCCACCAGACAGGTCTATTTACATGCAGTAACTCCTGCAGTTTCTGAAAGGCACAGAATTAAAAGAAAAAAAAAATTGCTGGAAAATACAGTCATTAGAGTCCTTTGTCTCCCTTGGCTCCACCTCCTCATCCCCCTCCATCTGTTCATGAGGAGGGGAAGGCTGGGAGTTCAATGGAATTGACCTTGGGAAGCTGTGCACGGCTTCAGGATGAAAAATGTGGGCTCCTGGTTCTTCCCGTGTTCCACTTGCTGCTGCTACATCCAGGGGCCTTCTCCTCCAGAGCTCATAGAAACTGTCTTGAACAATCTGATTCAGACCAACTTCTACAACTCTTTACGAAAAGCAAGATGGCCTAACTTGGAATTTCAGATGCAATCCTGTACTTGAAATCAGCGGAGTCCTCGGGGGGAGGGTAGCTGACAGGGCACGTCTGGAATTGTACGGAGGTTTTGCACCTGTGAGTCCTTTATTGCAGGGACAATATTATCATTTGTAATGTTTTAAAAGCCACACACTGAGGACCCCGTTTTTACACTTTTATTGAGCTTTGTAAGCAAATTCTTACTTTCTCTTGAATTTGGACTTCCATGTTCTACTCATTGGAGCTCCTGGCTCTCATACCTTTGTCCTGCGAGACTTACGTTGCCGTCCTCCTGACCTTTCTTAGACTGTAAGCCTCAGACAGGAGTTACACCGTCGGCTCCCCGGGTTCTCAGACCTTTGGACTAGAACTGATTTACACCACCAGCTTTCCGGGTTCTCTAGCAAACAGCCGACTCTGGGGCTTCTCTATGTCTTTCTGTCTGTCTGTCTATCTATCCATCTTACCTACCTGTCTAATATATCTATCAATCATCTATCATCTTCTATTAGTTCTGTTTCTACAAAACCTAATACAGTAGCCCTACCTGAAATAGGACAGAAAGTTATACCATCAGATGTGGATGGGTATGGCCTCATAGTCTCCCATTCACACTGGCACTGAATGTCACTTAGTTAGGTGATTTTTTTTCTCAGTCTTGAATCCTGGGGCAGGCTTTTCCTCCTTTGAGATATGTGTTTCAAGGTATGCACTTATAATGGGTACCCGTTCCATCAAAATTGTAAATTTGGTCCAATGTATAACCATTTTCATTACCTTCTGCCTTGCTGGAAATTTTTCTGCACCTTTTTCAGATACTCAACAGCTGAAGGACTTGAAAGTTGGAGCAATGTTTGAAGTCACTACACTGAGCACTAATAGTAGGAAAAGAAGTCGCTTCTGTAGGACATGGTGATTGGAGATTTCCATTTGAGGTGTTTGCTGTATAGATAGATTGTGCTGCCTCTTTGATTAGGAGGAATGTTGTTGATATTTTCACTCTTTGGTCTTTAATCCGTATGTCTATCTTCCCATCGCTTCTATGTGTTTAGGCCTTGCTCTTGTTGACTCCACACCACTCAAAGTTGCTCCAACAAGGGACTTTTTGAAACTTTATTTTTGTGGCATTGTCTGTCGTGGTCTGCACTGTGGATTCCTTGCTCGAGACATCACATGCAGGCCATCCTTCCTTTGCACAACCCTGTGTTATATGCATAAAACTCATGCACATCAGGACTGTGTCCTTGCTGAGATGTCACTTACCACAGAACCATTCCAAAGAAGCACACAGTTCCTTCCTGTCTGCATACATTTCAGTTAACTCGAGGATGTGCGAAGCAAAGACTGACTGTATTCTTTCACTTAAGAAGTTATTACAAACTTCTCCTCAACATTCAAATACCTCTCCTTCTGTGTGTATTGTTTGGTGTTTTCCAGTGAGGACATTTGGATATATTTGGAACACTGAATGAGTGTTGTCTAATGTGGAAAGTTCACAAAAGCAAAAGAACAGCCAAACGCAACCTTGCAGGATAGCACACAGTGTGAAGCTCTGGTAGATGCTGTGTGCTTGTATGGACTTTGTGTGTTCGTAGAGATTCAGGTGCAGTTTTCAGCACTGAGCATAAGTGCAGATGAAATTCGTGTCATGCTCAAATTATCCCCTGATATATCTATCAATCCTGCTGGAACAAACTCACAATTTCAAAATAAATGTTAGGGCAGAACTGATTGTATTGCGATACCTATTGTCATGCAAGGGAGATACTGAATAGGCATTTATCTAGCATTTAAGGAAAAGATAAAAGCTGAATATCTAAATTAAAGAGCAATCAGTTTATACATATATTTAATATTGAAATCCATGAGGTCATCCAGGGACTGAGTAGAGACAGAAAAAAGATTCAGAATGAGGTACCCCACCATTTAGGGGTTAAGTGAGGAGCAACTAATGAAGGAGCCGAATAAAGAGTAGTTCGTGATGTAAGAATAAAACTGAAGATTGTTCTAGAAACAAAAGGGAGAATGTGTTTCCAGGAGAAGGGAATAATCAGCTTTGTTCAGTTCTGCTGGTAAATCAAACAAGGTGAGGACTGACAGTTAATAATTGTTGGAGTGGTACATGCAGGAGCTTGATGGAGGGAGTTTCGAGGAAGAATGAGAGGAAAGGAATTGGAGACAAGTGTAGACACCTCCATCCAGAGCTTTGCGCCATTAAGAAGAGCAGAGAATTGAAGCAATAACTGGTATGGGATATAAGAGGTTTTTTTGAGGTTTTTTTCAAAGATAAGAGAAGTTGTAGCAGATGTGTATACTAATGGAAATGGTAAGAGCTAAGGGGAAAATTAATGATGCCATAAGGAGAGAAAATAATTGACAGAGGGAAGTCCTTCAGTATGTGAGAGGGGATGGATGGGTTCCAGGGCTGTGCTGTGGATGGAGTGGGGATGCCGGTAACAAGACAGTAGGCAGAGAACACAGGTGCAGGTGCAGGTGTGCACGTGAGATGCTTGGCACTCTCCTCATAGCTTCTTTTTCCTCAGTGAAATGAGAAGCAAGCTCATGAACTAAGTAAAGACGGTGCTGGGGTGGTGAGCTAAGGACAGCTGTGAAGGATACAGCAGTTTTCTAAGAGGTGGGAATACACTCAGGGTATGTAGCAAGATGGCCAGGCAGCAATAAGTTGCCCATTGGAGACTAGTGTTCATGAAAGGACAAATGAAGTGATAATCATATAAAATACTTGCAGTATTGCCTAGCACATCATTATATTGCAATCCTTGGTACCCATTTATTTTGTTGTTATTATTATTTCACACTCTTTACTCTTAAGAAAAGTTAAGCAATCTAAAAAGGGGAAGGGGCTTAAAATTGAACTAATGTAGCCTCCTTATAAGAATTCTCCATTACCATTTCCTACAAGGCCCACTTTTAACTAGATCACTGACTCAAGGGCCACTGGGCCACGTGTGCATGTAACTCCAGGAGTATTATTCATATTCAGTGTTCCCAAGATTGAGCTCTCATAGCACCCTGTGTCCCTGGTAACAGTAGTCAGTCTCGTGGCAGACACATGACTCAATCGGAATCCTTCCCCGTGTTGCTATATGGAGTTGAGAGAGAAAGAGGAACTTTCTTTCTCTTGGGTTGCCTAAGATGGGAGCTGCTCTGTATTATTGTGCAGTAGATGCTTTCAACTGATTTCTGATGTGTCTCCAACTGATGCTTCCATTTCTTCTCTAGAACACACTGAGTGATGCCCACAGCACTTTGAACACTCACTGTTTCTAGGGTACTCTCTTGTTTTCTCATCTGCCCCACCAGCTGAGTTATATACTTAACCAAAAGTCAATTGCATTTGTTCCCAAACCTGCTCATGACACCTGATGTTTACCATAATTATAGGACATAATGGATGTTGTGTACATCAATGATATATGAATGTGTAAAAAGAGTTGTGCTTATGGAAAAGCAAAATCCTCTGGAAAGACTTCATAAAAGCAAAACACTACACAGAATATAGTTGATGTCCATTTAAGTGTGGGCAAGAAAACTTTAAAAGATTGAAAGAATCATAAAAGTTTAGATCTAAAAGCATCTTTAAGTTCTCCCTCCACTGTGGAGAAGCCAAAACTAGAAGTGATAGCTCATCTACCCTGGAGTGCTTTATGCAAGGAAGACAACTCAGAAGTCTAATCTGAGAGAACTTGGCCCTTCACCAAAAATTGGTGAATAAATATACATTAAAGTGTTTTAGGTTAAGGTAGAATGTTTAAGGTATACACATGTAATTTTTACGATTTTATACTTCAATCAACTTCTTAATTTTCCTAACTCTTAATCCTGCTCCCATAGGATACAAATAACTGCACAGCAGCTTTTAATAGGTGCACGTCCCAAAGTCACTAGGAGGCAAATATAGACAGTGGAGGGTCCCATTACATAAATGGGTACAAGAGCAGGCATTGACTGGGGAGGAGGGGCTTTGATCAAGGTCTGGTCAGGAGTCCAGCTTAAACTGGTGTTGGGAGAACACTCCTGAATACCCCTGCAGGTCTAAATGGAAAAGAAAGTGGTGGCAGGAATTTATCTTCCAGCAGGAAGACAAGTGTTTCCGGGCACAGTGGGTGGATATGGGAGGTGACAAAACAGGCAGCTCAGCCTAGAGTCAGGACTCACAGTCAGGCAAGCACCCAGCAGGAGTGGAGGTGAGTGCTGACCTGAGGGGAGGGCTCTCTGCTGTCTACTCCATTTTGTGCTGCTAAAGGAGCCTGGAAACCCTGGGCTTCAACTTGCTCTCCAGAGCCAGAAGGGTATAAAAGGGCCGCACGGTAAATCTTGACCCAGTTTGGTAAAGAGTGAGAGATGCTGAGATTAACTCACACTGAAAATTTTTACATTAATTTTTAGTGTGGGGGCTAGTCTTGTGGAACAAAATTATTTGAAGTAGGAAAGCAAAATATGCCCCACTTTGGAAAAATTGCCTTAGGCATTATTCATGCTGAGATTTTTCTGCACTTAAAGACAAGTTCATATATACTCAATGCCAGAAAGCCTAGAAAAAATTTTAATTCCTCTTCAAGTGACATATCAAAAAAAGCAAACCTCACACCCCCACCATGTACTTACTCATTGCCTCCACAGATAAATCAAATACAATCACAGGCTTTAACTTCCTCTTCACTTTTACTGAAAGGGCAAAGGCCCATTTTGTATTCTGAGAATTATGGATTCATTACTGAATTTTTTTTTTTGCCATATTCAAGATTAACTCTCCAGAGATTCATGAGGTGTTCTTAGACAATTTGACTGCTACTTAAGTATAATTATGCTTAGCAATCACCCGCTCCTCTTTTGAAGACATGCATTTGCTGTGCATCAGAATTGAATAACAACTAAATTTCTTTTACTTCAACAAACAACTTAGCAATCACATATGTTCCATTTGCTTGGACAGATACTAATCTGGTGAGCCTCCTATATTATTAACACTTATCCAGATATTAGAGTCCTGGCTTTATGTGTTAAGTTTATATGTGAAATCAGTGTCTTCACTTACAGAAGAAAATGATTGTAATAAATACGTAAAAGAATGTGGAGGTATAACTAAGCCCCCCTAATGTGGTTTGGATAGGTAGGTTTCCCCACCTACCCAAAAGTAGAGCATTCCTATAAAGCCTCTCATAAGCCAAAATAGTGTAAAGCAAAGAGGCAGTTACTATACTTACTATGGAAAAATGTTTTCGCTTTCTCAGACCCAAAACTTAACACAGGCACAATGTCTTTATTTTGTTCACCATTGTCAAAATCCTTAATTTAATTAGGTCCAGTTTTGTTGGATACTAAGCCTAACACCCTTATGAGCTCTCTCAGGCTTTTCTGATATCCTAGGACACATCTTGCTAACAGATGCATAAAGTGAGTCGAGATAAAGCACAGATGCTCGCAGACGTAGTTCAAAGCTATGGCAGCCTGATGCCAAGATGTTGGGGGTTGTTTCCGGGGAAGGGGCTTGGTAGAGCCACTCTCCCTGCTTGGGGTGTGCTATTTTCACTTTTTGCCTTTTTTCATAAAAGCAAAAATCCTCTTCAGATTTCTTTTGGAAAAAAAAAAAATAACCTACTAATGTAGGTCTTTCCTGAGAGCCAAGTAGCATGAGAAATGGGGGAATATCTCTTTGGATTCACATCTCAGTGGCAATCTGACCGCATAGTTTTGAGGACAATTGACAAGTCAATCCAAGAAAGCTTCATAATGATCTTAAAACTGTAATTGAGTGTTTTTGGAACACTTGTAATCTTTCATTCATCCACTGGCGTTTTCCTTCAACAATAAACATATCTGAAAGTTTTATGTGGAAGACGTCAAGATGAAATAGTACATGATTGTATGGAAACTCAGAACAAAAGCTCGACAGCATGATAGAAGCCAAGTGGCAACAGGGCGGCCCATCTCTAAATGCTAGTCAGGGGTGTTGGACAATGAGTGTTGGGAATTAAAAGGGGGAAGACATCTTCATAAGTTAATGCCCAGGATCATATCCAGGGCAGGCGAGGACTTAAACAGGGTTCTGAAGGATACATTGGAATCAAGTACGTGACATGCATAGGATGAATAAGGGGAAGGGACAGACATGGAAACAACCATGACTGTTAGGCAGCGTGGATGAGTGCAGCCTGCCTGCATGTGCTAAGTGCCTAATATATTTTTGTTGAATTTAATTAACAGCACATTGGAGCAGAGTCTTGAATGCTGGCCTACGGGTTATGGAAAGTCTAAAGTCTCTTGTGCAGGGGCCCAGAAAGATGAAGTTCCGTAAGAAATTCCTGCTGTTGTTCAGGACTAACATAACAAGGGCCTGGATTGGGCCAATCAGTGCACGGGTTAAAGAAAGTGAAAACATGTATCAAATACATTCATTCAAAGTAAATCCCAACAGTTTCCTGTGATGTCTGGAAGACAAATAGATCTCTGTTGTGATACAGTTCTGAACAATGAGATATAAGTAGAAATTCTGGAGTGGGGCTTCCAGGACAAACTCCTTTAAAGATCACTCAATAAGCATGAATCATTTTTGCCTTTTTTGCTTTTTCCTTAATTCTTGAAAAGTGGAAGTGCTGATCGGAGACATTTAAAAAGAGCCAAGAGATTTACTTGATGATTTTGAGCTACCTAACCAATATCAGCAAATATCTACCCATCTCTTACTTGTTACATGAGAAAAATTAATGTTTATTTTGTTAAAGCCCCCGTTCTTTGTTTCTTCTGTTGGGTACACCAGTATACCTCTGCTAACTTCTCTCAATTTTCCAACCCCCTCCAGCCTCCATCACACTGCCTTACCCTGCCCTGACACTTTCTGATCTGGCAATAGCAAACTACTTGCCATTCCTTCAACAAACCACAGGCCTCTTATATGCTCTGCCTTCTATTTCCTCTCTCTCCTTTTAACTCTTCTCCTACTAATGTAGTTAATTCCCATTCAACTTTTATGTCTCCTCATAGACAGCACTTCTTCCTTGGAGATGTCACTTTTCTGGCCCCTTCTCTCAGCACCAGCACCACTTCCTCTCTGGCTTTAAAGCCTGCCTATGCATCACAAAGCACGTGTTAACTTTCCATAAGAAAAATAACACATCCAAGGGGCCCTTTTGAGAATGCCATGCTTTTCAGTATGCTCACCACATGGGAAAAGCTCAGTGAGGTAGCAAGGTACACACTTCTAGGCCAACTAACCAACTTTGGTCTTCCCCAGGAAGTCTGTCAGAGATCATGGGAAGTGCTTTATTCCATTACTCCCAAGACATGCATGGAGAACAAAATGCAATAACTTAGTTCTTATCCTTTAGCACATTGATCCCGATATGCTACAACACAACAATTCAAAACATGGGCTGGCTTGGCCCATCCTTTTTTCTTTTCTGGCAATTTATAAGATACCTAGCTCACATTATCACACTGTGATGGAAGTATCCAGCAGAGCCCTGACTGGTGTGGCTGATTGGGTTGGGCATCATCCCACAGCTAATGGCTGCCAGTTCAATTCCCAGTCAGGACATATGCCTGGGTTGTGGGTTCAGTCCCCTGTCCGGACACATTCAAGAGGCAACTGATTGATGTTTCTCTCTCACATCAATGTTTCTCACCCTCTCTCTTCTCTCCCCTCTCTCTAAAAATAAATAAAATAAAATCTTAAAAAAATATCCAGCAGAGTCTACCCTCAGTTTATCCTGGTTCCAACCTTTATAGCAACTTTTCTATTTAAAAAATAGTAAATGTGGGTGAATAATTTTCTCCAACTATATTTTTTTCTTCCTTCTATCCAAGGAGGTGATCAGCCCTGTTCTCTTGTTCTCTGGATGAGTGTGTAGCAGGGCTGAAATAGAAGTAGTGCAGAGGAAGGTCTCACTCGGTCTCACAAAACACCTGAGTCTTAAGGAAGAGTTCCTTCTTTATTCTCCCCAGACTAGAAGAGGATCTCTTGGCCTGCCTGTGGGGTGGGAGAGGAAAAAGTGAGAGAAAGCAAGGGAGGGTGAGAGATGGAGACAGAGGTGAGGTCTGAGAAAGGAAAAGCCATGAGCAAAGCCACTAACTCTGAGGAAAAATGGCTGCATGGTGCATCAGGGACGAGACCACAGGCTTCTGATAGATGTTTCTATGTCCCAAGTGTGTAATGGAAACAGCAGAGAGCCACCAGGCCTGCAGGTGATAAACAAAGCATGGACATCACAGTAGCAAAATGTCTGGACAACTAAAAATTGTTCCGCAGTTCTCAGATGTCCTCTTCCCAAGGTCTTAGAAACTCCTAGTGACCAGGACTCTGGTGCCTGCCCAAACAGGATGGGTGAGAAGCCTGGAAAGGCGAGCTTTGCCAGGGCTATGGCATACTCATATGTTAGTTGTGTCCCACACAACAGTTCCTGGCCAAGGGGTGCGGGGGCAGGCTGGGAGAAATTCACTCTGTACCCCTAGCCCTACACCTAGAAGTAGAGGTTTTTTGTGATTTGACCAACTAGGTGTACTTTGTGATTTTACTACCTGGAAGAGGTGCTTTGGGGAAATTAGGTGCTAGTGAACACTTGAGAGTTAACTACTCCCACCAACCCAGCGTCAGAAATCAGTGAGTTTTAGATGAGTTCTATCTAGTCTTACACACCTGAATCGCGGATGAGATCCATATCCACTATATAATGTCTATCAGGCATATGTGATGGATTGCTAAGAGAATCAAAGGAGATAATATAAGTAAAAGAAGTGTTTGGAAACTAGTGAAATCACACAAGCTTAAGGCATTATTGCCAACAGCATTGAGCTTCTGGGTCAGAACACCTCTTACTATACCTGTGATCAATGTTAAACATTATATTTCTCTTGAACTTTCCTTGAAGTGAGAAAGGCTAAGCCTACAAAACTGCATGTGCGCTCTATTTATGTCATGGCATTTGGCTTCTGCAATGATCATTCTAGGTCCTTAGACCACTTATTTATTTAGCAAAAACAATGTGTGTTTTATGTACTATTAAATAAACATTGATAATTGTGACACTAAAATTAAAAGTACACACATTTCCCAGACTTCTGGCCAAGATGGAGGCATAGGTAGACAAACCGTGCCTCCTTGCACAACCAAAAGAAAGACAACAACAAATTTAAAAACAAAAAACAACCAGAACTGACAGAAAATTGAACTGTATGGAAGTCCGGCAACCAAGGAGTTAAAGAAGAAATACTCACCCAGATCAGTAAGAGGGGTAGAGATGGGCAGCTGGGCAGAGAGGACTCGTGGCAAGGCGGCGGCTGGCAGACTGGGTGGTCCCACACCCACCTGAGGATAAACTGGGAGGAATAACTGGGGAGTGAGACAGACCACGCAACCCAGCGTTCCAATGCAGGAAAATAAAGCCTCAAATTTCTGACTGAAAACACCTGTGGAGGGTTGCGGCAGCAGCGGGAGAAACTCACAGCCTCACAGGAGAGCTCATTGGAGAGACCCACAGGGTCCTAGAGCATACACAAGCCCACCCACCAGGGAATCAGCTCCAGAAGGGCCCACTTTGACTGTGGGTAGCGGGGGAAGTGACTGAAAACCAGCAGAGAGCGGAGCAAGAGGCACTGCTCCCTCTCTGGCCCCTCTTCCACATATAGCGTCACAACGCAGCGACGTGGGTTGCCCCACCCTGGTGAACATCTAAGGCTCCGCCCCTTACTATGTAACAGGAATGCTGAGACAACAAAAATGCCCCAAATGAAATAACAGATCAAAGCTCTAGAAAAAATACAACTAAGCAACGAAGAGATAGTCAACCTATCAGATGCACAGTTCAAAACACTGGTAATCAGGATGCTAGCAGAAATGGTTGAATATGGTCACAAATTAGATGAACAAATGAAGGCTATGCTAAGTGAAATAAAGGAAAGTGTACAGGGATCCAACAGTGATGGGAAGGAAACCAGGACTCAAATCAATGGTGTGGACCAGAAGAAAAAAACCTTCAACCAGACGAGGATGAAGAAACAAGAATTCAAAGAAATGAGGAGAGGCTTAGGAACCTCCAGGATGTCTTTAAACATTCCAACATCTGAATCATAGGGGTACCAGGAGAAGAGGAAGAGAAAGAAATTGAAAACTTATTTGAAAAAATAATGAAGAAGAACTTCCCCAATCTGGCAAAGGAAATAGACTTTCAGGGAGTCCAGGAAGCTCAGAGAGTCCCAAAGAAGTTGGACCTGAGGAGGAACACACTAAGGCACATCATAATTACATTACCCAAGATGAAAGATAAAGAGAGAATCTTAAAAGCAGCAAGAGAAAAGGAAACAGTAACCTACAAAGGAGTGCCCATAAGACTGTCAGCTGATTTCTCAAAAGAAACCTTGCAGGGAAGAAGGGGCTGGCAAGAAGTATTTCAAGTCATGAAAGGCAAGGACCTACATCCAAGATTACTCTATCCAGCAAAGCTATCATTTAGAATGAAAGGGCAGATAAAGTGCTTCCCAGGTAAGGTCAAGTTCAAGGAGTTCATCATCCCCAAGCCCTTATTATATGAAATGTTAAAGGGACTTATCTAAGAAAAAGATAAAAAATATGAACAGTAAAATGACAACAAACTCACAGTTATTAACAACTGAACCTAAAACAAAAACAAACTAAGCAAACCACTAGAACAGGAACAGAATCACAGAAATGGAGATTGCATGAAGGGTTCTCATCAGGGGAATGGGTGGGGAGAGAGGGGGAAAAGATACAGGGAATAAGAAGCATAAATGGTAGGTAGAAGATAGACAGAGAGAGGTTAAGAATAGCATAGAAAATGTAGAAGCCAAAGAACTTACATGTACAACACATGGACATGAACTAAAGAGGGGGAATGTGGGTGGGAGGGGGTGTGCAGGATGGAGGAGAATAAAGGGAGGAAAATGGGACAACTGTAATAGCATAATCAATAAGATATATTTTTAAAAATAAATCAAAATAAATAAATTAATTAATTAAATTAAAAGTTTAAAGTAGCATAAAACTCAATTAAATTCTTCTCAAAGGACTTTGGAAAGCAAAAACTTTCAAAGTGCCAAAATAATTTCCTCTGGTAGAACACAAGACCATGTTTAAAAATGAATATATTGTATACACGTAAAACTAAATGGTTTTGCCCGATAATGTCATAATAAGAGCTGAACCCAGGAACTCTGTTTTTGAAACTGAATCCAATAAAACTTTTATTTTCACTTCATAAAGTCCTTTCTCTCTTTCCTCTTTCTACATCATTTTATTTTTTTAAGCTATAACTAAAATTACTTAGAAGGAAAATGTTTTGAGACATGTGAGTTCATTTTGAAAGTAGTTCTGCTGTAAAATATCTTTTTGGCATCAATTTCAATGAACTGACTCTCCCCTTATTCTTTTGTTTTAAAGATGATGGAAACTGGTAGGAGGGAAAACTTAGGAGCAGAATGGTTGGAGCCCTGAGGACAGCCTGTGACAGGAGGTCCCAATGGGACAGCCCACAGTTACAGGAAGTGAGGACTCTTTCTTCCCAGAGCCTTCTGCAGCTGTGTGGATTGAGGAGGCCACATTCCTGGAGCGACCTTCACTTAATTACTCTGACCAACAAAGCCCCAAACTTTGTCCTCAAAGTTGTAAGAGTATTTTCTGATTTTAAAAGAAGCTTTGACTCCTCATGTCTTCAAGGCCAGCCACTGCTGTGGGTTCCACCCCCGGAAGCGCCTTGGAGCCTCCCCTCCCTGAGTAAACCATCCCCTGGGATTCTTCCCAGGCACAGGGTGGAAGAACTTGGTAAAACCAAACAGCCTTAGAATAAAGAATATCAAACTAAAAGTTTGCCAAAATTTACATATTTCTATGTCCTCCATTTTCTCAGTAAAAGTATAATATTTCAGGGGATTCCAACCAGATTTGATAAAAATTTGTATTAATAATAAAGAGAGTTAACTGGTTAGAAGAAGCAGAAGTCATTGGCCCAGAGACTGGAGTTATCGATATCAGCCATTTTATAACATGGCTTTTCCAATACTTTGGGCAGGATAAACAGCCCCAGCATGATATCTTTGCTTCTGACCTTCAGAGAAGAAATATGATTTTAAGCCTTTTTAATAGGAGAAATGCCTCAAAGCAAAAAGAAATGTGCTATGCTGAGACAGCAGAATTTTTTCAGTGGTGGGAATGGGATGCCCTTAAAAATCTCACCTTTATTTTCTACACTACAACGTTCAACCAAAACAATTAGGGCCTTTGAAGAAGCCATAAAACCTCCTCACTTAAAGGCACATTAATTCTTCCAGGTGTCATTAAGTCAATTACTGGCCCAAAACATTTTAAGGTGCCTTTGAGGCCTGAAAGAATATGTGCTTTTCCTAAAGAAAGAGTAGATCACTGATGGTTGGCCTGCCTGCCCTTCTTCCCGGCAAATCAGGTCCAATCCATTTAAAACTCATTTAATTCCAGGAGTCTTTGGTCTATCAATGCCGAGAAACGGCTTTTGCTGATTTTCAACTGTTTGCTTTGTATAAAGGCTTGATACAACTGATTCTTAACTCTGAAGGGTTCCTAACATTAGACCAGTGTTTCTCAATCCTTTTCCCATCATTGTTCCCATAGGATGCCAACATAAGAACATCCAAACCTGCAGATAATTTTTATAAGAGTTTATTTGAATCAAACTGGCAGTGTATTCTGGGGAGCAGGTCTCAAATGCTCCAGGGGATGACAGTTTCGCAGCTTCTTTTATGCATTTGAAATAAGCAAGATTACAGGGAGGTAGGAGAAAGCCAGGTGGGGATCAGGGTCAGATCACAGGGTAGCTAAGATTATGTGCTCTCTTAAGGGGTCTAAAAGGGTGGCCAGGTATTAGAAGGAGGGGTCAGAAAGTGGGCATTTCAAAGCTGTGTTACCCTAGATGCACAGAAACAATGAAAAGGGATTGCTTAAGGCAAAGATGAGCCTTTTAGTAAAGAAGTTATATGCCTGGGGCGTGACTACCCACCATGACCTGGCCGGTTAAGTATCCACAGAGGCCTTTTAAGACATTATTTTTAATTTCCATTTTCCTCTCCAGTAAATTAAATACTAAGGAACTAAGAAGATTTTGTCAGGTGGGGTTGAGCCAATGTAATATTTATTTTACTGTCCTTGTTAAGAATATACACATTAGACCAGACTTTCTCAATCTCGGCACTATTGACATCTGGGCCAGATTATCCTCCTGAGAGGGGATGGCCATGCCTAGTAGGATGTTCATAGAAGGATGTTTAGAGCATCTCTGGTTCTACCCACAAGAGGCTAGGAGCTCCCCATTCCCCTGCCCCACTGTGACAACCGAACCCATCTTCAAATGTCAAATGTCCCCGGCGAACAAAATTGCCCCTATCTGAGAACCACTGCATTAGACATAAAAATAAGAAGGAGCTTTGTCAACGTTTTTGACAAAAGGCAAGAAAGACGATTTTTAAAGTGAAGACTAAAGGAAGGACTAAGAAATGCAGAAGACAGTCGTGGAAAAAGTGGAGTGCAAAGGCAATGCTATGCGGGGGCACAGGAACAGTTGAACGGCTGGGAAATCAGACCTATTTATTTGTTTCTAGAGCGAGGCTGGCTGATCTCACTCTCCTTGCCCATTCTGCCTCCTCTGCCCTCGGGCTCTAACACATTGAGGGCCTCATGGCTGTTTGTTCACTTATGTTTAATTTATAACTCTGTGGATCCATTTCTTGACTTTTAATCATTAGTTCTGCTTCTTTTAGTGGCCGATTCTAGGGGAAATATTGGCAGAGCTTGTCCTGGATTGGTTTGAGTTGCTAGGCAACCAGGCCTCAGTTTATAGCTGGAATTACCGAAGTAAATAAGAATTTTCACTTCCTTGCCAAACCCCTTTTGTAATCAGTGGTACTCATCCACCCCTACTCATTGATTCTCAACAAGTTAAGAGATGGTCTAAATAAATTAATTTGTCTACAGCCCCACCCTTGCTTCCATCAGTAACATAGTGCTTTAATCTGTTGGCAGGGTATTCATACGATTTTATTTGAAGAAAAAAAATACCTCCACTTAAAATGAAAACATTGACCATTTAGAGGCTACAAGTGACATCTTAGAATCTCACTTTGCATGCAGTGTTGGGAAAAGGGCTAAAAGATATCATAACAAACACAAATAAAATACTATACCTCTGCCTTATTATATGTTATCCCGAAGAATTCTGAAATTTTGAAATTTTTGGCAATCAAGATTTTGAAAACCAGTGTCAAGATGGTTTTGTTGTTATGGGAACCTTTATAGTGATGACAGGCTCATCCAAGGATGGGCATCAATGGCTTAACATCACCTAAAAAAGCCCCTTTTCCTTTGATGTGACTAGATTTCTAGATTTCACCTCCATGGCGGAAGACTGAGATGGGTAAAGAAAGTACAGCAGAAATGTGTAAGAAATAAGAACCAGATAAAAAGAATTAAAGAATGCTAGTTTTCTTGAAAGGGCAAGGCTGATACATGATTTAATGCAGAAAAGAGAAGAACAAAGTTAATAGTTTAAATGCTTTTTAGATATCATGAATCTTAGAGTCATTTAATATTTACAATAAACTAGAGTAGAAGGCTACCATTTGCCACCTAATATTCATTCTTTCCTTCTTTCATGGTAATAACATTTTCAGTTGTGTTGATAACTCTCCAAAATAAACACTTCATTTTCAGTCATCTTCTATGTGGCTATTTATCAAGTTCTGGTTAGTGGGATGAACGTTCCATGGTAGACTTTGAGACTCTGTTACTTTCCTCCTTGCTGCTGGCCAGGGAGCAGACACAGTAGCTGGAACAGAAGTGACCATCATAGAGCTTCAGGGGAACCTGGTAATGAAGGCCACTAGAGACAGAGCCACACGATGAAAAGAGCCTGGGTCCCTAATGACATGGAGTGTCATCCCAGCTCTGGACCAACCTCCAGACGTATACATGAGAGATAAAGTTCTATGTTTTCTGTTTATTTATTAGTTGGGACTTTTCTGTCACTCCAAGTTTGCCTAATTTTGACTAAAAAACCTGGATAATGGTCAATGTCCTTCTTTCCAAATGAAGAAATTGAGACACACAGGTGTTAAATAACCCAAAGCCATACAGGTAATAAAGTTCAGAGAGCACTTTGCTCAATGGCAAAGTCTACGTGCTCTGTATTATACCATGTTTAAACTACTATATAAATTTAGAACTGGATAGGTCTTCAGGTAGAAGGAAGCTTATTGTTACTGATCTCCATATCTGAGACAGAAAGAACCTCAGTTTTGCTAAGAGTAAGAGTTTGGTAGACCTATCTTAGTGCATGATCCCTAGTTAGGAAAAGTCAAACTCCATTATTGAGTTTGCATCTGTGATTTCAGTATAGACTTGCCCAACAAAGAGGGATGATCTGAATGTATTCAGTTGTTGTTGTTGTTTTTAGCAAATGTTAATGAGCTTCTCCTAACTGCCAGGCACTGTTATGGAACTGAGAAAACAAGCAATGAACAAATGAGACAGTCTTGCCTTGATGGAGTTTGTGTTTTCTAGTGGAAGTAAGCAATAAATGAAATGGTAAAATTATAATATTTTAGACAGTGGCATTGTGAAGGAAACTACAGCAAGGGAGGGAGGTAAGGAATGCTAGTGGTGGTGGCAAGGAGAGAAGAGGAGGGAGGTTGCATTTTAAGCAGAATGGTCAGGGAAGACCTCACTGAGAAGGTGACATCTGAGCCAGACTTGAAATAAGTAAGAATTGACAAGGTGGATACCTTAAGGAAAAGCGTTTTAGGTGGAGGAATAGCCAGGACTAAGGCCCTGACCCAGGAGCGTATCTACTGTATATTAGCACACCGAGGAAGAAAGTGTGCCTATAGCAGAACGTGGGATATAGTGATAGAGACAGCAAAGGGGCCAGATATTCATTGTAAAGAATTTGGCTTTTATTATAAATGACATGAGAAAAAGAGGGTTCTGACCAGAAAAATGAAAGATATGACTCAAGTATTAAAAAGATATTTTGGTCTGCTGGGTAGAAAACAGCCTGAAAGGGTGAGAGTTGGAGCAGGAGACCAGGTAGGTGGCCACAGACATGCTCTAGGTGAGAATGGCGGCAGGTGCTGGTTCCAGAAATGACAGAGAAATGTGTATCACACAAAAACTCTCACAGATAACATTTATAAACTCTGGACAAAATGTTTTTTCAAAACATTTAAGAGACTGCCAAGTGATCAAAAGCAGGCAGAAACAAGAGAGAAGTCAACCCTTGAAAGTAAGGACAGGCAAAGTGAGACAGCGGGTTTGCATTGGACCCCAGGCTCCAGTCCACATAACCTGGGGTAGCTAACTCACTCAGAGAGTATAGCCTTACTAGTTTGAAAAGTCAGAAATCAAACAATGGCCAGAGGGGAAGGGGGAGGGAACGGGGAGGGGGGGAAGGGTTTCCAGGAAACACTATAAAGGACACATGGACATAACCAAGGGGGAGGGTGGGAGCAAGGGAGGGAGGTGGGATTGGCTGGGGTGGGGGGGTGGTGGTGGGGGAAATGTAGACAACTGTAAATGAACAACAATGGAGCAATTTAAAAAAAGAAATAATAAATAAAACCCCATCAAATGCACATATATGTGTATGTACTAAATTCCTGTCTAACCCCAACAGATAACCCTTCCACAGCGACACTCAGAATCGCTCCATCTCCAGTCTTGTACTTTCTCAGCTATCAAATGCATATATACAATTGACGCAGCACATGGGAAGGTGATTACAAGGACATATAAATTAAGTTGCTATCTATATAAAATTCATTTAATAATGATGTTTTGAAAATGTTCAAAAAAAAAGTCAGAAGTCAAAATTTAAAGACTGCAAGAGCAGTCGGAAACTGAGCAGAGAAATCTCAGAAAAAAAGATTCCACGGAGCGAGGAGCCCCAAAACTTGCATATAAATTGCATTCAACTGCTTGGATGACTCCTGCATGGCACACATAGGGTACAAAAGCCCAGTGGAAAACAGTAAGAAGAAGATCATAAGAACTGATCAGAGGTTTTAACTACAGAAGGGGAGGCAGAGTGTGGAGTTTGAGTTCAGCCAAGTGAATTGTTTGCTAGGAGAATAAAGGACCTGCGACTTTCAAGAAAGATGAATAAGAATTATCTACTCCAGAGAATAGAAAGAAGTTTTTTTTTTAAAAAAAAAGGAATAGAATTTAAGTGATCTCTGGGACAATACCAACTGGTATAATATCTATGTACTTGGAGTTCCAAGAGAAGAGAGAGTACAGAACAACAGGCCTACACTACTGAAATGACAAAAGAAGATTTTTTTTTTCAAAATGAAGAGAAAGAACCAGATGGAAGCACAGATTTACAGGAAGGGCTAAAACTCACTGAAATGGTAATATGTGGGTAAAAATAAAAGACTTTTTCTCTCTTAATTTATTTTAAAGATTGCTCACTTTTTCAAGCAAAGAATATAATATTACTGTATTATGGGATTTATAATATGTAGATATAAAATACATGGGAAGGATAATCTGATGTAGCATCAAAATATATAATAAAAGTATTGGAATATTACACATTGAATAAGATGTGTCCATGAGTTCATACTAGTACAAATATATAACACATAAATAATGGGTAGATGAGAAATATCTATACAGAAAAATGGCAACTAAAACAAGTAGAAAGAATGAAATTTGAAAATCATCAATGAAAACTAAAATTAGTGGTTGAAAATCTGATGAGGAACAGCATCTTTATACGCATTTTAAAGCATCTCCCCACAAATTATTTATTAATTATAAAGGGAGAAATTATTTATTAATGTTAATTATAACTTTACACTGATAGGTAGTTAACACAGGTAGATACCACTTT
>VMDR010006085.1:0-47543 GCA_007922815.1 Macrotus californicus
AAATAGATTCCCAATTTCTTGCTTTTTCTCTTGTGGCATCCCTATGACATGAATGTTGGACCTCTTGAAGTTGTCCCAGAGGCTATTCATACTATCTTCATTTTTTTGGATTTCTTTCTTCTTGTTTTTCTGCATGTTTTGTTTTTTGCTCCCTTTTGCTCCAAATCACTGATTTGGTTCTCAGCTTTATCTGCTCTACTGTTGTTTCCCTGTAAATGCTCTTTATTTCAATCAGTGTATCCTTCATTTCTGACTAGATCTTTTTTATGATGCTGAGGTCCTCACTAAGTTCCTTGAACATCCTTATAACCAGTGTTTTGAACTCTGCATCTGACAGATTGCTGATCTCCATTTCATTTAGCTCTTTTTCTGGAATTTTGATCTGTTCTTTCATTTGGGCCATGTTTGTCTCCTCATTATGGCAGCCTCCCTGTGTTTGTTTCTATGTATTAGGTAGAGCTGCTTTGACTCCGTGTCTTGGTAATATGGCCTAATGTAGTAGGTGTCCTATAGGGTCCAGTGGCTCAGCCTCCCCTATCACCCAAGCTGGGTACTCGAGGTGTGCCCTGAGGTGTGAACTGAGTACACCCTCTTCTTTTAGTTGAGCCTTGGTTGCTGTTGGCAGGTCAATGGGAGGGATTTACCCAGGCCATCCACCACAAGGATTGGCTGTGACCACTGACCACCAACCTCCAACCTCTCTGGAGGATCAGCTGTGCAGAGGCAGAGTGATGGTGCTCCAGTGTGGTCTGTAACTCTCCACTGGATGTGCAGTCCTTGGGGTTTCCCAGATGGTGCAGGCCAAGGTCAGCCCCACCTTTGCTTTGCCCTGGGCCACCCTGCCTGAGCTATAAAGCAATCTGAGACGGCTGCTGCATGTGCTGGGACTGAGGATTCCCAGACGAAGCCATCTGTGAATCTTGGCTAATTGTTGTTAGTGCTGGGCCTGGGGTTCACTGAGGCTGGCTGTTGCTTGTTTGAGAGGATTTAGGAAGTTGTGAAGCTTGAGCCAAGACCAATCCTTCATAAGGAAAAGCAGCTTGGGTGGGCCAGTAAGTTGGGTGGGGCAGAGTCTCTGGGGATCTCCAAGTGGGGTCAAACAGTGTTAGCCAGGTTGATGGAGTCTCAGATATAGTACCAGCTTGCTGGCTCTGTAGCTCAGTCTGGATAGATGTGGTTTTCTTTAATTCTGTAGTTGTCAGGCTTCCATTTAGCTAGATTTCTGATGGTTCCAAATGATGGTGTCCTTTATTTTAGTTGCAGTTTTGATGTGGTTGAGCAGAGGCAAGCCATGTCGGCCTTTGCTGCCATCTTGACCAGAAGTCTCCTGAGTAATTCTTAGTAATATTCCGCCATTTCCTTTGAGTGTGCAAGATGGAGTCAAGATGATCAGAATCCCACTTGTGAAAGTAGAACAAAGTGAGTCCTATAAGGGAATGTTCTGATAATAAGAATAACTAATATTTATTGAGTGCCTACTAAAAGCCAAATATTAACTAATTTTTAAGTTTTACAAATGTGATCCTGAAATTTCGCCCCTAGCTGTGCAAAGTAAAATTCAGGAGAGTTAAGAAGTCTGCCCAAAGTCATGCAGCTAGCTAGTGGCAGAGATGAGAGTCACATCAGTCGTGACTCTTGAAATCCACACTCTGATTCTCTAAGTTACACTGCCTTTCTGTAGGGACTCTTACCTAGAGTCACCTGCATTCCTTTTTAGCTTTAGGAGTTTGATTTGGGTCTGTAACACCTCTGAGCTGGGAAAGATACTTAATTCAGAAATTCGCTGGGTTATAAGCACATATTTTTATCGGTCATGGTAGTTTCTAACTGTTCACTTCTTCAGTGATTAAATTGAACACTTCTTTATTTCAATAAAAATCTTAATTTTATTTCAAAAAAAGAAATTTGTTGGATTGTAAGCAGAGATAAATAGCACATTTGGCATTTGCCATATTCCTATGACTTCATGATGCAAATTAGAGTATGTGAGTTGCCATATGGAAAAGAAAAACAAAGTAAATAGCCAGTTTTACCCTTTTGCCTAATATGTTAGCAGATGTAGGTCATAGCACTGAGTTAGGAGGCTAACGGCAGGAGTAAGATTGATGGTCAGTCAGTCACGTTAAACTGTCAGATCAATCCAACATGAAATCATTACGTTTTATCAATGTTTTTTCAGTTAATTGAGAAGTAATGAGAGGCCCCTGGCCTCCTCATTACCACACAGGAGAGCCAAGGTCTGGCCTTTTCAGATCTGCTGCCACCACACACACCCCACGCACATCAGCAGCTCAGTCCCCAACTGTGTTGGGAAAAGGAGAGAAAAGCGGGAAGATTAGGAAGGGAAAGGGATGCATGGCATTTAATTACATTTCTGTAAGATAACTTTTACTGAAGAGTAAACGTGAATGTACAATAATAAAATATAGGTAAGCCTCTGACTCTCTAGGATATTTTTATCAGGGTGTTAAAATGTTAATATACTCTGCTCTGCAGTAGTTACTACCCAGTGGCTAAGATCCTATCACAGTTGTCCATCTGGATGTTATCGTCAGCTCAGCAGCTCACTGTATCTTAGTAATAGCGTGTGTAGAGCTAAAGTGTGTGTGATATTCATCAGTTTCTGCTAGTGGAAGTAAGAGTTAACGGAGCCTAGTATTCTAAAGGAACAGTTAAAATCAAGAGGTCTGTGTAGTACTAATTAAGAATATATAAAAAGAAGAACCTTCATTTTACCTGCTTAAGTATCTAACAGATAAATAAAACACCCAATCCTGCTCCATCTCAAATCCTATTACCACCGAAGTCCTACATTCATTTGACATATGAGTAAAATCCTTTTTAAATAGCATTTAATCTAGGATTCCCTTAACACAACTTTCATGTCATAGTAGATGCTTAAAAGATGCTACTTAGAGACATAGTAGGTACTTTGCTTTTGCTAGCCAGATTTCATCTAATTTTATTAAATGATAAAACCTATTTAAAAGACTTATTCCTAAGCCCACATAGGCACATAACATCCACCTGTCTGATGAAAGAAAGCATAAGGCTTGGTTTCTGTGTGTTTGCAGTCTGTTGTGATGACCTGCTGAGATCTTAGTGGGATGCATATGGGTCAGACCAAAGCAGCTTGCAGATCATGAGGTGGAGATGATGGGAGGATTGCATGACAGGTTGAACGTTAAGAAGAAAGTGGAGATGGGTAGGAATGAGTTTTTTAAAAAAGGGAGAGAGGGAGAGGAAGGTGGAAAAAGTGTTAAGCCAGTCAAGGGGAAGAAATCTCATTGAGATACCTATTGGAGCTGTTGTCCAAAGAATGGGAATGTGTTAGGATTGATTCTGGCTTCAAGTTTCAGAAAAACATAACAGCAAGTTAAACGAGAGACTATTTATCAATTTCTCAGGTAAAAGAAAGGCGGAGCGAGGCAGTCCAGGACTCCTAGGATGGCAGCCCCTCGATCATGGTTCTGATTTCCCACCTTTTTACTCTCGCATTGTATCAGCCGATTATTATTACAGATATGCTGCATACCAAATAACTCTAAAACTCAGGGCTTAAAATAAGAAGCATTTATTTTTCACTTATGGGATGTGGGTCTGTGGATTTAGCTGGGATCAGCTGGGCTTTGGCTTGGCTCCAGGCTGTAGGCTGGGTTAGAATCGTTCCATGTGTCTCCTCATCATGGGAGCAGCAACTACCTGGGCCATATTTTTCTCAAAGCAGATGGCAAAATCAAGAAGCCAAGCCAAACCATACAAGCATATATAAAGCTTCTGTTTATGTCATGCCTTGTAATATTTCATTGTCCCAAATAAGTCAGTGGAGCAGATAGGTATACTCCTCCCATGTACTCTCAGCAAGGATAGGGAAGAAAGGAGAAATTGTAAGAAAATAATACAGTCACCCTGGCTGGTGTGGCTCCATGGGTTGAGCACCGGCCTGCAAACTGAAAGGTCGCAGGTTCCATTCGCAGTGAGGGCACGTGCCTGGTGCCTGGGTTGCAGGCCAGGTGCCCGGTTGGGGGCATGAGAGAGGCAACCAATTGATGTTTCTTTTTCACATTGATGTTTCTCTCCCTCTCTTTTCCTTCCCTTCCTCGTATCTAAAAGTAAATAAATAAAATTTTAAAAAAAGAAAGAAAATAATACATCTGTCACAGCCATCCGTAGGCCTCTTGACCTCCAGCCATCATTCCAGCCAGCAGGTGGGAGAAAAAGGCAAACAAGGGAACCCTCCCCCTCAAACATATTTTCTAAAAATTGCATGTATTATTTCCTTTTTCATGTTGGTATCCCATGCTGAACAGTACAGTCTTTATTTCAGGCATCTGCCCAGCTACAAACTGGGGCTTCTGTTTCTAAGGAAGAGGAGAACAGGTATTGGGGCTGATGACTCGTGTTCTTTGCCACAGGACATGTACAGAGTTTCATGGGGAAAATAAACATACTTACAGGGACAGCAAAGTGTCAGCAAGAGGCCCCCTAGATGTTACTGCTCTCAGTTATTTTCCCTCTTTGCGACCCGTAGACTCTGAAATGTGCGTAGGAGGCCTGAGGAAGTAGCTGCTGAGTTGTTTCGCTGTTTTAAACTACTCTGGAAAATTCACTTTTTAAAATGTGACAGTGTTGTTATTTTACAGGACTGGACAGCGTATCCAGTCAAATACAGAGAACCTTGCCTATATAAAAGCCTCCCCAGCATGATATATCTGTAACTTACTATGCAGTTTCTTAGGAATTTTGCATATTATACTTAAAATTGCAGTAAGGCACTTTGTAAACTAAAAGTTAGTTCAGCAGTCAGTGTTGGAGTGCTTTACCCTTCTTGAATTTTTATTTGACTTAAAAAAATTTTAATATTTTATTTTGAAATAATTTCACACAAAAAGTTTCCAAATAGTGCAAAGAATTCCCTTTGTCCCCTTTACCCAGCTTCCCCAAATTTTTAAATGTGATTTATAACTGAAGTGATTTTCTTTCAGATGTTTCAGTATATTTAAGACCAACAGATTTTGGCAATAAAAGATACGTAATATTAATTTAAGCACAGCATCAAAATTACTCAAAACTCAGCTGTCAATAAGTATTGTTATCTTCTTAGTTTGAGTTGGTAGAGTATTAATCTTTTTTTAAAGATTTTATTTACTCATTTTTAGAGGGGGAAGGGAGAAAGAGAAGGAGAGAAACATCAATGTGTGGTTACCTCTTGCACGCCCCCCCCCCCCCCCAACCAGGGGACCTAGCCCGAAACCCAGAAATGTGCCCTGATGGGGAATTGAACCAGTGACCTTTCGGTTCATAGGACAGCACTCAATCCACTGAGCCACGCCAGCCAGGGCAGTAGAGTCTTAATCTTTATGTGACCACCAAGAAAGTCATACAGAACATCAGCACTTTTTTTCTTCAGTGAGGAAGAGTTCTTTTTAGTTTGAAATGTCAAACCTATGGAAAGAATGGCACAATGAGCACCCGGATACTTTCTCCTAGATTCACCAATTGTTAACCTTTTTTTTTCCTGAACTCTTTGAAAGTATTGCAGACATCATAACACCTCACCCCTGAGTATTTCAGCAATACTGAAATACTGTATCTCTAAAGAATAAAAAACATTCTCTTAAAATTTTTCTAATCAACCATAATGCCATTAGCCTGCTAAGAAATTTAACCTTAGTGCTCGCTCCGGCAGCACACAAACTAAAACTGGAACGATACAGAGAAGATTAGCATGTCCCTTGCGCAAGGATGACACGCAGATTCGTTAAGCGGTCCATATTTTTTCATGTGAAAGGACACAGACGGTGGGAGGTGGGGGGGCACTGCGGGCAGGTTGTGGGGAGGACTGAATGTGGGGGGGGAGGGGAGTGTTGGGGAGAGTAATGGGGGGAATGAGGACAGCTGTAACTGAACAACAATTAATAAAAAGAAAAAATGCTATGTAGAACTTAAATTGCCATTAATTTACAATAAATTAAATTACCTAAAGATGGTTTATTCAGAATTTGAAGAAATAAACACAGAGGAAAATAAAATTGGCTAATATTCCATTCTTCTCTTTTTTTTTTCATTAAAAAAAGTAATTTAACCTTAATATAATGCTTTCATCTAATAGTACACAGGCCATCTTCATATTTGTCCACTTGTTTGTTTTTATGAAAAGTTAGTATCCAGTCAAGATCATGATTTCCATTTGGCTGACATGTCCTTTTAATTTAGAAGCTCCCAGCCTTATTTTGTGTTCAAGACATGGATGTTTTTGAAGAGTTCAGGCCAGTTATAGAATGTCCTACAACCCGGATGTCATCATTCACTTTCAGTAAAGCACTTCTCACATCTTTGATGAGCTCATTCTTGGTTGTCGCAGAAAGCAGATTTCTTCCTGGACCAGATGCTCATTACTGTTAAGCCCACTTTTGGGGTTGTGTTATGACTGGAGCAGATGTAACCAACCTCCTCAGAGGGAATACTTCCCTGTACCCAAGCCATAGGAACCCACCTGCTCCCCTCCACCCCCCATTTTCCATCTTTCCTGTGGTCCTACCTTGTTTTTGTATTTTTTGGTGTATGTGCTTACTGGTTACCTTTTCCCACTAGAATTCAAACGCTTTGTCTTGTTTGCTTCTGTGTTCCCGGTGCCTAGAAGATTGCTCAGTCCGTTTGAACCAGTTTGGGTCAGTCTGAAAATGCTTTCGGGTGTATAGCCTGCATTACCATCTCCAGAGAGCTGAATTTTGCCTTTGCTTACAGGTGTGGGCCCTGCTTCTGTGATGGTTGGGAACCTGGTTGCTGGAAAGCGTATAGCACAAGCTGCAGGAAGGGATCTCGGGCAAATTGAAGAGAATGATTTGGTGAGGAAGGTGAGTGTTCCGGAAGTGGTGATCTTTACAGACAAGTCAGGGACAGAGCTTACACTTCACGCAGCAGACGGAAGATGTGTTACCCAAGTTTTTATAAGTTGCCAGCCCTGATTCTTTTTTTCTACTTTGTGATTTTAGCACCAGTTTCTGGCAGAGATACTACAGTGGCGAGCCCAGGCAACCCCTGACCATGTGCTTTTCATGCTGTTAAACGCGAGGGTATGAAAAATTCACTTGTATATTAAATCAGCTGAATGTTGTGGGAGTATCCTAGACACTCTTGATCTCTTTCTTCCATCAGACAGTTTCTGTTGCCAGCTCTGAGGAAGGAGTCGCTGCTTTCTCATTGTTTTGACATATGAGGGTAAATTGGGCAATTATTCAAGGTTGAAATGAGACCTCCTGCAGTGCTATTTAATACTGTCTCTTCTTGTGTTGCCATCCAGTCATCTTTATTTAGTGCCATTAGGAATGGTGGAGCCAACAATGCAATTACATAGATCTACAGATGGATAGAATTCATTATGTCATACAATTTTTTACCTAGTTTGACTTAATTCTTTGCTTTCCACCAGGAAGAAAATGGCTTTGGCTTAACCTACCTCTCCCTCCCTCCCTTCCTTCCTTCCTTCCTTCCTTTCTTTCTTCCTTCCTTTCTTCCTTCCTTTCTTTCTTTATTTTAGAGAGAAGAATGAGTAGGGAGAGGGAGAGAAACTCCAATTTGTTGTTCCACTCATTTATGCATTCCCTGGTTGATTGTGTATGTGCCCTGACCAGGGATCAAACCTACAACTTTGGCGTATCAGGGCAGTGCTCTAACCAACTGAGCAGCTGGGTCAGGGCTAGATCGACAGTTTAAAAACTGGAGTTACTGTTGGTACACACTTAAATGATTTATTGCTAATACATAAAAAGCAAATTGAAAATTATTTAAGAGTGCATTTAACTATTGCTTTCGGATCATGGTTCACCAGAACACTGTATTTTTTAAGCTCCACAGTCTGTGGGAGTCTACTGAGATCTGTTTATTTCAGTGGCCGAGTTGGCGGCTAAAAGTGCTGTGACCATGGCATGTGACAGTATTTCCTGCCCGTGGGGTCTGCCCTGCCCCCTCAAGATTCTGATAGATTTTACACACACCCACATTACGTCCCCTTTGAGAATTTATGTCAGTGATAGAATTTAATGAGAAAAATATGCTGTGCATCTTAGTGAGAAGTCATTAAAAACCTTAAGAATCACCGCTGTATAGTGCACACTTTGAGACGCCTTTGCTCCACCGTTATATGTAGTGGGCTTCTCTTTAAGCCCAGGATTCATTTGGGTGCTTCCACTTCAGTTAGGGTTACGGCCCTGTGAGACTCGTAGCCCAGGCATTCGTTAGTGAGTATAAGTTCTAAGTTGTTTCTTGGTTAGAGAAGTAATATATGTATATGGATGACGAGCATTTTACCCTGGATTCCGCTAGTCTGTCAGAAAGCTTAGTAACCATGTGGTGTTGTTGCCTCATGCCTAGAAATTCCTTTTTCACTGAAATTTAGTTTGCTGCTGTACCATGGACCAAATGGTCTTCTGAATGTAACCCAACTTTTGCCAAAGGGATGTTTATTTCAGTGTGAAAGCCCTGATGTCCAACAGATAGACAATTAACTAAAGAAATTATGGTATATAAACATCATGAAATACTACATAGCAATTCAAAACAGTATTATTGAAGAAAAATTTGATGACCCAAAAAATGTTCATAATGTGTAAATAGAAAAAAAATTGGATATAAACTTCAATAATAATTGAGTACTTATTGAAGACCCTGTTCTGGGTGCTTTATATTTCATAGTTCATTTTGAGGTTGAGGAAACTGGGGCAGAGAGACGTAAAATAACTTGCCTCAGGTCACAGGGTGAGTAAGTAGACGGGCAGGAAACTAGCTCTTTCAGTTGAACACAAATTGTCTTCAGAGTCCACATTCTTACCTAAGGCACTACACCGTCTCTGGAAGATAGTCTGATATGATACTGCTTTTAAATGTTGCTTATAATTTATGTATAATAGATAGTTATTTTTTAAAAGACAGGAAAATATATACCAAAATGTTAATAGTGATTACATCTTATGTATTTATATTTTCCAAATTTTCTATATGGAACATACCCTATTTTATGTTACTGAAATTAAAAACCTATTTTTAAAAGAAACTGTTCAGTAAAACTTCTTTCATCATGAGTTTTTTTAGATACGCAGTTCCAATGATTAGGAAGGACCCTGTGGTATTGGCCCAACAAAGAACAGTTTGGCATTGTCCACAACAGTTGAAAATGGACATAAACAATGACCCAGCATCTCCATTTCTAGGTCTGTAGGTGGCCAAAACTTGTGTATTTCTGCACCAGGGTATTGTACAAGAATGCAGTCTATCCACAGTAGAGTGGATGAAAAACTGGTTGTGTGTTCATGCAGCTAAATGTACAGCAACAAAAATGAGTGAACTACATCCAAGCACTGCAGCCCAGAAGTTCTTAAGATAATGTTGAGAGAAAGAAGCAAAGCACAGAAGTATATACAGTACAATTCCCTTTCTATCAAATTCAAAACTTCACGAGTGATTTATGAACAGCAATTAACATTGAAAAGGCAAGACAGTGGTTACCTACGGAGGGAAGAGGAGGCTGGCCGGGGCGGGGTGGCTCATGGGGATGCTTTTGAGTTGTTGGCAGTGGTCTTTTTTCATGTCATGCTTGTTCTTACCCAGATGCTTGCTTTATGTTTTTTTAAATTAAGCTATACATTTATATTTTATGCACTTTCCCATTTGTAAGAAATTTTTGCAAGGGAAAGGGGGTTAAAAAAGCCCAGTTCAGCCCTAGCCAGGTTGCTCAGTTGGTTCGAGCATCATTACAACACACCAAGGTTGCAGTCAAGGCACACACGAGAATAAACCAATGATTACATAAATAGGTGGAACAACAAATTGATGTCTGCCCATCTGTCTGTCTCTCTCTCCCTCCCTCCCTCCCTCCCCTTTCCTCTCTCTCTCAAATCAATTTTTTAAAAAACCAGCTCAGTGAAACTTGAATTGATAATAAGGATATTTATGAAGACCCACAGGAGAAATTATTCTCTGGATCAGGAATAGTTGGCCATTTTCTAATCCTCTGGTCTTTACTATTAGCAGATTATCAATAATTGTTAGTTTTATTTACATCTTTGCTGTCAGAGCCAAATATATGCTTAATGCCCAGCAAAGGCATGTGACCACATGACCGGCGTTTATTTGTCCTGCCCTCATTCCTGCCCTTACCCTGCTTTTATTTCCCCTTTACTCTTATTTCCTATTTAAAGTTTTTTAAATCCCTGTGTATTTTTAAAGCTATTTTAAATAAGAAAGACTATAAGTACACGTTTGATTTAAATTAAAGTTGATATTCCCTAAGTACCTTTGAAAAAAAGGAATACCACACGTATCTTTTGGCAGCAAGGGAATTTTCATTGGAATTGGTAACTAGCTAAAAATAATCTACTAAGGGACAAGTCTTTCAGGTATTGTATAATGTCAAATTGGCTATACTTGTCTCTATTTTACTTTTTTAATGGGCTATACTTCCTCTTGTTTAAAGGGCACTACTGTGTGCACAGCAAGCTGCCTTCAGCTTCATAAGCGAGCAGAAAGGATTGCATCAGTTCTTGGTGATAAGGGACATCTAAATGCAGGCGACAATGTGGTGTTGCTCTATCCACCTGGTAAGTGTTGAGTTGGTAGACTGGACTTAAGCTCCATTACTAGACTACACACAGTAAGAGGACAGGCACTCAGGGCCACCATATATGACCATGTAGGCTCTGCACCCCCCAGCGCTGGAAGGACTATGCACGTAGGCTAAGGAGCAAGGCAAGCCTCAGCCCTGGAGTTGTGCAGCATGATGGCTCATCTGGGACCCTGTCTGTTGTATTCACTCTTGTATCTCCATTACCTAAGCATAGTGCCTAGCCTATGGTAAATATCGAATGAATGAATGAAGACTTCCTAACTTTTGAGATACTTTGATTCTAGGAGGAATGGTCTAGGACCATTTTACCCAGTTTCCAAAAGAAAGTTGTCCATGAAAATTCTTCATATCATGATTGATGTATAGTATTCCTCAATTATTGCTTCTTTTATCTTCCATGCTCTAATTTAATTCAACAACCTTGTCTTCACAGTAAGAGGGACTCAGAATTATTTGATGACAGTTTGATGTAAATATTCAAAATTTTAAGTGAAATATTTGAGTTGTTCCTGTCTTTATTCTTCTGCCACATAACCCACTCGTATATCCAGCTTCCTTTGGTCTTTCATACTCCTTATTTCCCTTTGCTCTGTGATTACTATGTTATTTTATTTACATTGATACTAAGATTTCTTAGGCCCTGACTGGTGTGGCTCAGGTGGTTGGAGTGTCATCCTATACACCAGAAGGTTGCAGGTCTGATTGCCAGTCGGAGTGCGTATGGGAGGCAACCAGTTGATGTTTCTCTCTCCCTCTCGCTTTCTTTCTGTTTTTCTTTCTACCTCCCCGAACCCTTTCCTCTCTCTTTAAAAGCAATGAAAAAACTAATGTCTTCAGATGAGGATTTTTTAAAAAAGATTTGTTAGAAGGTCATCTGGTAAAGGAATCCCTCCTATGGTGTCCCTCTGATATTCTGTCTACCAGTTTATGACATGGCGGTAAAGCAGAACATTCCTGAGGAGGCCACCCGCCAAGTCCCAGTTATATCGTCGTCTTCATATTGAGACACACTTTGCCTCCCTAAAACTTGTACCCACTGATGGAGCTTCATGTTAGAAGTATAATCACTCTTCACATATGAGGGGGGACCCCCCAAAAACAAAATTATCTTCTGGAGGGCGGAGCCCTAGTAGTACAGGCTTCCCCCCTGGTGAGTGTTCTAGGAACCCACCTGTGTCGCTGTACTAGCTGGCGGTGTTGTGAGAGACTGCATTTGAATTTGGCCTCGGTGAATTTTTTTTGAAGGCTCATTCAACACATTTGCCCATTTCATGGCGGGTGATTTACCTAGCACCCCTGCCCACGCTGTGCTGAGTGTGCAGCAGTTTTTGACCAAAAACAGCGTGACCCCCGTGCCCCACCTCCCTATTCACCGATATCGCCTGAAGTGACTTTTTTTTTGTTTCCCTGGATGAAAAAAGTCCTCCAAGGGAAATGTTTTGCCACTGTGGAAGAGGTGAAACAAAAAATGGCAGATGCACTAAAAGGCATCAAAACTGACTAGTTCTAAAACTGTATTGAGCAATAGAAAAAACATCCTTATAGATGTACTGAGTCAAATGGAGAGTGCTTTGAAGGACACTGAAGTTTAAATGTGTATGAATAAATGCACAATTTTTTATAAATAAATTCTAGAGTTTTTCGGGTCCCCTCCCCCAGCATAGTGGCCTTCTACATATTTAGAGAAAGCTTGGGTGTTCCTATTCTGTCCTTTCCCCATTCTTTTATTTTCCAAGTTTAACATCTCTAATTTCTGCAGTTAATTCTCCTAAATGACATCAAGAAATGCTATAAAAATACCCTTTTCAGGTATCTTTCAAGTGTTTTCTTCACTTTTGACTTCCTTTTTTCTTACTGATTTTTGGCTTCTCTTCTATTTTTTTAAAGTAGTTTTATATGCTTTCTCCTTTCCCTTCTATTTCTTCTTAATTTTAAAAATTTCTTCTGCTAATGTCTCTATTAAATTATGGTCTAAATAACCCATCTGGCACATGATTTAGTAAACTGGTTTGGGAAGACCTGTGTTTTAGCTTCGCGGTGATAGGCAGCTAAGCGACTCTGTCTTGCAGGCATCGAGCTGATTGCTGCATTCTATGGCTGCCTGTACGCGGGGTGCATACCTGTGACTGTCCGACCTCCTCACGCTCAGAACCTTACAGCCACGTTGCCCACAGTCCGCATGATTGTTGATGTAAGTACCAAGTATATCTTGTCCTCATTCATAACATCCAGGCTCAGACAATGATGGATCCTTACTAATTTTCCAATTCTGTTGAGTCCGAAAGTCAAGTCTGTCTCCTGAAAACTGCCTGTTTTTCCTTAATCTGGCCAAAGTGACAAGCATTATTCAGTGAAGGAATATTGGAAAGTGGTTATTGCTGAGACACAGAATCGTGTGCATTTATTATGACCATTAAAGAGTCGAAGCTATCATAATAATTCTTCATAAAACTTGTTTATCCTCCTTTTAAAAAAATGTTCTAATATTTTTTCTGTACAATAACCAAGATAGTTTTTTATGTCAAACTGAATTCTCCCCAGTGTCAGGTCACCTTTATTTTGGTTAATTTTATAAATTCAGTATATATACTATTCAGTATAGTATTAAAAAGTGTCCAGATCTTGCTCTGAAAGTGACAGTTTGTACAGGACATGAGAACTGAGGAAAATAAGATGAATCTCTTTATATTAATAAATCTATTATCCTTAGGTCCTTTAAAGCAAAGAGTCACAAAATTCCAACTTATGTAACATTTCTTTAAGAACTGCTGTTCTGTCAGCAACTGAAACCTACAGCATAAAAATCAGGTTCACCATAGCTGACTTTATCACAAAGTTCAATTCAGCAAAATGCCCTTGTCATGTTCCAGCAAGGTGGGCCAGAGTGGCAGGGAAGGAAGTTTCCTTCCATCGACAGAGTTGATGGGGGAGGTCAGGCATTTTGTGTTTCTGTGCGTGGGTGAGCAGGAAAGCTTAGTTTCTGTGAAAGTGTAGAGTTCCTCACATTCAGGATGTGTTCTAGGTCTAGTGACTTTTACCAGCCATTCACTAAACTGTTGGAAACATTAGTTCCTTCAGAGATGATTGTCTGACTTTTCTCATTTCCTGAGCACTACAAAATTCATGTTTTTATTTTATTTTGGTTTTCGTGAAACCAAAAGATGGTAGGATCCATACTGAGATTAAAACTATGGGATATTTGAGAATTCCTGTTGTAAATAAAGCTTGTGTCATGAACAGTTCCATTGTTCTGAAGTGATTAAATGTTACATATTACCAGAAGGACAAATGTAAGAACCACTGACCCCCATTGTCCTGTGTGTGTCCTTTGAAAAACTAATACTGCCCTGTCCAGTGTGGTGTGCAAGTTGCTTTTAGCAGCAGCCTGTGCTACTACGTGGAATCCTCCTGGTGCTTATGTCTGTTCATTTGTTTTCTAGGTCAGCAAAGCTGCCTGCATTCTCACCACGCAGATGCTAATGAGGTTACTGAAGTCCCGAGAGGCTGCAGCAGCTGTGGATGTGAAAACCTGGCCAACCATCATTGACACAGGTGAAGGGGACATTTCTCCAGAGTTGAAGGAACAACAGCATTTACTCCTTGAAAGTCCCTAAATTCTTATGCCAGAAATGTTTATGTAGCTCTTGGGTCACAACATACTCCCTCTGGCAAGGCAGAGGCAAAACTTAGCCCCAGCCAGCTTGCATCACCGAAAGGCCGTACTGCAGCAGCCGGTTCCGGAGGAGCGGATCACAGTTGCTAAGGACTCGAGAAGCAAACAGCGTCTTGCTGTTACTCTTGACATCAGGAAACGATGGCTACAGCTTTATGCTGGGTGTGACCGTGTACGTGTAGGGCCATGTGAAGCACTGAGAAGGCCTGACGATCTGCATCTAGAAGTGATATAGTAGAAGCGGCACTGGACTAGGAGTCAGAATGCCTGTTGCTAGTTTGAGCTTTGTGCTTAACCTCGTCTGAGATTAGCCCTTTCTAAAACACTGCTTACCCTTACCTGACTCACATATACATTGAGAATATCCAACACAATATGATATGAATCATAAAGTTCTTGGAAAACCGTAAAGTTCGCATGACTTTTAGATGGTGTTTCTACTAAAGAAGGGAATGAGACACAGGGCTACCTGGAGAAGGGTGTAGGGGAGAGTGTGAGCTATGGAGTCAGGCAGATGGGGTTTAAATCCTAATATTCTATCCTCCTCTGAATATCCCCACTAACTTGGGCAAAACTGTCTGTAATAGGGGTTATAATAACTCTTTACGGTATTGTAAATCTTAAAATGACACGATGTAAAGCATCTCACACACAATCATAGTATCTTTCATTGAGCCCTTGCTGTGTGCCAGACATCTAACATGTACTGCCTAACCTGTTAGGCTGGTGCAGACTTCATCCTCACTTTACAGGTAAGAAAGCTGAGGTGCGGGGAGGTTAAGTGGTAGCACTGACATTCAAACCCAGTTTGGCTCCATTCCCAGCCTCTTAACTATTAATTTCCTTCCTAACTTGATTTCAGTAAGTACCACATAGTGTTTACCTCATGAATATTTATATGAGCTTAAATGCAGGGAAGGACAGGTATTTGTGGCTATTGTGTGCCAGGTGCTGAACTAGATTTTTTTTGCGTTTGTTACTTAAGGACATAAGCACAGTCATATATAATAAGTAGCACAGATGGGTTGTGTTGGTGTTAATGGTGCAGACAGATCTACTCTGGTTATTGGACTCGTTCACATTTCAGGAAGACCTGAAATATGGACAGTGATACAGACACCAGGCAGGTTTCTATAGGCACATGAATGACCCTGCCCTACACAAAGGTGGGTTGAAGGTGATAGAGAAAGCCTTTGGTTTGACCAGAGGTGGGTGCACCCAGTAATATAGAAATGTAACAGTCAGAGTCAGAATTGTTTCTTGACCCAGAAAGCCAAAGGAGCCATTGTAAAAGGCATGGTTGGGGCCAGAGATATCCTTGATGCCCTTGGTTTTGAAATATTTATAAAACAAATTTGGAGGGAAAGTGAGAAGTATGTAAATAAAATTATCATTCTTAAAAATCTGCTAGGGCCCTGCTGGTGTGGCTCAGTGGATTGAGTGCCAGCCTGTGAATCAAAGGGTCGCTGGTTCGATTCCCAGTCAGGGCACATGCCTGGATTGCGGGCGAGGTCCCTAGTGGGGGCCACGTGAGAGTCAACCACACATTGATGTTTCTCTCCCTCCCTTTCCCTTTCTCCAAAAATAAATAAATAAATCTTTTTTAAAAAACCTGCTACATTAACTTGGAGGAAAGCACCTTTTAAAAGCAGTCCAAGGCTAATATAACATGTTCCAAACTGTAAATAATAAGCTTTAACTTGAAACCAGCATGATAATAATAAGCTTTTTGAGCATTTATTCAGTTGTTTTCAAATGGCTTTGTGTGAATTAAGTTCCCCACAATTCTATGAGGGAAGGTTATTATCACCATCTTGGAGATAAGGAACAGACTGGAAGAGGTTAAGTAACTGCAAGGTCACATCACTGAGAGATGGCGGAGGCGGGATTTGAACACCGGCAGCCGCTTCCTTCTTTTCAGCTACTATGTTACGGTGCCTTCCATTAACCTAGTAAACGTGTCTGATGCAGATTTGCTTGTTCATGTTGTCTAGCGGTGTCCTTAACTCCAGCCCATGTCTAGGACTGACATATGTCAGCTGCTTGGTTGAATATGAGAAGCCTAAGCTTTAGCAAATCCCAGAAGCTAAATTTGGCCATAGCAAGGCCGCAGAAAATCAGTTAAAGAACATTGATTTTCATGTTCCATCATATCTGGTTGACATCAGATTTTTTCTTTTCCTTGCAGATGATTTACCCAGGAAAAGGTTGCCTCAGCTGTATAAACCACCCACCCCTGAGATGCTGGCGTATCTTGATTTTAGTGTCTCCACAACAGGCATGCTTACGGGAGTGAAGGTAGAGTAGTCTGGGTATATTTACTTACTCCCTGGATGCTGGTAAAATGCCAGGCCTGCAAAAAATAGAGATGACCACTGCCCCAGGGACTTCAGATGTAGAGGCCAGCTGGTTGTACCAGAGACCAGTAGGCGGAGGATCAAGGGTCCCTGCTATATTTAAATAAAAGCATCAGCTCTTCCGGAATAAGTTATCCCAAGGAATTTGTGTTATGCCGTGTTCTGAACCTAGCATAGAAGCTAACAGATCATAAGAGTTACAGAGAGCTTAGAATTACGGATTCGTATTTTATAAAACTCAGTACTGACTAATGAGCAGAAATTTGTTATCTTAAGTTAGACTTTAGATTAAGCTTTTTGAACCAATGAAAACTATACATCATTTTGAAGAGTTTGAGGCACTTGAAGCTTCTCAAAACTGTCATTGGAGCTATTTCTCCGCCTGCGGGATGCCTGTTTCATCCTGTCCCATGTTCCTCATTTCCAGATGTCCCACTCTGCAGTCAGTGCTCTCTGCAGAGCCATCAAGCTCCAGTGTGAGTTGTATTCTTCTCGGCAGATCGCCATCTGCCTTGACCCCTACTGTGGACTTGGCTTTGCACTTTGGTGTCTCTGCAGGTAAGAATGGAAAAGCAAAGGTGGGGATGTCTGTGGGAGCTCAAACCAACTCATCCTTCCCTTCACTCCTTTAATTTGGGAGTTTCGGTAAAATGCTGAATTTTTCCCCAGAATCTCTACACCTAATGTGTCTCTGATGTTGGCTTAGTTGTGTTTGTATTCCCTTTTTTCTTTTCTGTAGTTTTTTGCCTCATACAAAAGATCAGTGACCTTATTACCTGCTCCCCTGCTCCATCCTGTAATCCTCATTTTGGTAGTAGAGCCAAGTAGAGATAATACGTGGGTAAAATATGTCGTGCTCTGACAGCCAGAACGCACCCCCTAGTCTTGACAGGAAGGAGTGTAACGGGGCAGGATGGCAGCATGTTGCTGGGACGTAGCACGTCCGCCCTGGCCAGACTGTTTCTTGTGGGATGGCATGTTGCCACTGTTCCCGCTCTCCGCCCAGAGAGCCTTGTCTCTGACCTACGTTTTCACCTCCTGGGTGGACATCTTCATGAATCCTTCCCAGACCTGTGCAACTCACCACCCCCTTCTGTGTCCCCGTCTTTGTTAGGATGGGGTCATTCACTTTGGGGCCCAGACGAGGAACTTGGGCATTACCATCAACCTCTGTATCTTTGTATCTCACATCCAGCCAAATGCCATGTCCTTTGGCTCAGCTGTTCTATACAGGGGATCACCGAGGGGTCTAAAACACATGCTGGGCCTTTCCCGGACTTACTAATTTAGATCTCCAAAGGTGGGGACCATGATTCCATTATTTTTAATTATTGTTTATTTCTTTAATCAACAGACATTAAACTTTAATTAATTATACACTCAGGGTATTGCTCTGAAGTGGGTTTAATTAACAAATAACTGGGTTTGGTAATATCTTAGGTGGATGTCTGTATACCCTTGAGAATGGCCAGTATTTTTTAAATACAGGATTCTTGGCCTCCTGGTGATTCTGATCTATACTCGGGTTTAGGAAGTTGAGGATTCATCGCTGTAGACTACATGTATGATATGTGACTCTGCTGTTCGTTCTTGTTTTTTTAAAGATTTTATTTATTTTATTTTTAGACAGAGGGGAAGGGAGGGAGAAAGAGAGGGAGAGAAACATCAATGTGTGGTTGCCTTTCACATGCCCCCTATTGGGGCCCTGGCCCTTATCCCAGGCATGTGCCCTGACTGGGAATCAAACCCTCGACCCTCTGGTTCGCAGGCCGGTGTGCAGTTCACTGAGCCACACCAGCCAGGGCTGTTCCTTCCTTTTTATCCTGGCTGCGCTGTCGGGACTCCAGCCCTCATCGTCTCTCACCTAGACTAGTACAGTTTCTCCTGAGTGTCTCTCAGCCTTCAGTGTCTCGTGTCTCCAGTCCCTCCTCCATATTTCTAGTTTTGTCCCAACGTAGAGCTGCAGTGACCGCCTGCTGGGTGAAGTCTAAGTCTTTCATTTGATGGCTAAGCCCTTTCACAGTTTGACCCCCGCCCTTCCAGCCTCACTTCTCACCACTCCCCCATGCATCCTGTGCTCTAGGATTTCACACTGGGATGCTATTTCTGTCAGCTGTACACACACCATGGAATTTTATACGTCTGTGCATTTGCATGTGCTGTTCCTCTGCCTGGAATACTCATCACCATCCTCACTTCCTCCAGCCCCTGTCAAATTCCTGCCTGTTCTTCAGGCTGCAGCTCAAGTGTATCCTACACATCAAAACACCCCAACCCGACCTCTCCCAGTTTGAATGACTTGCTCTTTATTCTGTGACCTTGATGTCCTTTATTCCCATCTCAGTTACTGTACACGCCACAGTCTGCTTTATTTTATAGTTATTGTGTCTTGTGAGTTGCATATGAACGAGGCTGATTCTTAGACCTTTATATCTAATATGACCCTCCGTGCTCAGTAAATATTTGTTGAATTGATGGTGTTCTAAGACATGAAGATACCTAGGAGGATTTGATAATGTCAGCTCTTGCCTGTTTTCATCGCAGTGTCTATTCAGGTCACCAGTCCGTCTTAATCCCTCCTGTGGAGTTAGAAAACAACCTTTTCCTCTGGCTTGCCACTGTCAACCAGCACAAAATAAGGGATACATTCTGCTCCTATTCAGTGATGGAACTCTGCACCAAAGGGCTTGGGAACCAAGTGGAGGTGCTAAAGGTAAGAAGCAGCTGCAACACGTAGCCATTCCTGAGAGGTTTTAAAGAAGTGGGCCGGGTATGATCCTAAGGAGGGGTTGACAGACATGCCTGCTTAGCTGCTTCTAGGCAGTCAGAAGGTGTTTTGTAAACCTCAGGAAGTTTATCTCTTCCATTTCTAACTTACTGCACTCTTTCAGAGTTTCATCTGAGTCCTAATTTGGGGAGAAGAAGGTGAAACTGGTAGGGAGGCTGACTGGGAATGACTTTCTATAAAGATGAAAGGGAACTGTTACCTCCAGCAGGGTTTTTCCCAGCAGAGTTTGCAGCCTCAGCATATGAGAGATTGGGGACCGTCCAGATACAAAGGGGCAGCTCATTCGTGTGTGTCTCCAGTGAACGCATGTCTGACTGGCGTGTGAGAGTCAGAAAACACCGAGCTTTCTTTAACAGAGAAATGTGACCTTAAGAAGGAAAGGAGGAGACAAGAGACATGATCTCCAGGGTGCTAGATTTCTTTTCCTCTTATTCCCATCTCTCCAGTTTGAAATAGGAAGACATATAAGGTACAGAGATGGGGAAGGATAAAAATGGATTGCTGAGGAACCTAAGATTTTTAGACGAAAGAGAAAAGAAATAGAGAATGAGCACATTTACCAGTGGGAATGACTTGAGTGGAATGCCTTGGGACTTGCGGAAAACTTGTGTCTTTTCTGGGTGTTTGAGGTGAGAATGCACAATTCCTTAGCTTTTCCTGACCAAAGAAATAGAGCAGTGGCCCTGCCTGTTCAGTTCTTTTACGACCCTGCTAACTTCAGCTCACACGCGTGGTGTCTTCCAGACCAGAGGAATCAACCTCTCCTGCATCCGGACGTGTGTGGTGGTGGCCGAGGAGCGGCCCCGAATCGCCCTCCAGCAGTCCTTTTCCAAACTCTTCAAAGACATTGGTCTGTCTCCTCGGGCTGTCAGCACCACTTTTGGATCAAGAGTCAATGTAGCAATATGTTTACAGGTGACTATCATGAACTTGTGCTTGGGAACAAATGGAAGGGGAATGTGTGGTGCTCTGGAGCAGAGGCCTTGAAGGCACACTGCCCAGCATGAGCTCCGTTTCCACTTAATTGCTATGGGATGGTGGGCTTTTTATTTGGACTTCGCTGTGCCTGATTTTGCTCATCTCTAAGATGAAGATAATAGTGTCATCTTACACAGGGTAGTTCTGTAGAATCACTGAGTTACTAGGTGCTACACACTTGGAGCGTTTTCTGGCAATTGGGCACCCTTGTAAATGTTTACTCTTAGTAGTAGCTTTATGATCCGTAACAATGACTAATGGAGATTTCTTTGTCCTATTTGAATTTTATTTATATCTCACCTGCTGTTCTGTGTTCTCACATTTTATTACTTCTTTGCAAAGGAAGCACAAATAAGCCTGTATTCTTTTCTCCAGCCAGATAGCAACTTTGCCATGTTGTTCCTGGTGGGTAAATAACAGAGAGGAGCTGAGTCTGATTTTATGTAGCTTGGAAACTAATAAGGAAAATACAGGCATGGACAAGAGTGAGAGTAAAAGAAGGTGGCATACATGGGTGGATACTTTCAGGTCATCTGTGACCACAGTCAGGCGACTTTTAAGTAGCATCATGATGCTTCAACCCTGGACCCCAGCTGTGGGCCCCTGGTCGTCAACGTGGGCCAGTGTTGATTTTGAAAACCCCATGGATGCTGACCTGCCTTGTCCTTGCTTTGAGTCAGGGATGAGGACCTTCCTCAGCCCGGTAAACTTGTAGTGCCTCGCTAGCCTCTGTGTGAAGGCCCCTGGCCCACCCTACAAGGGCAGAAAAGAAAAGTGTGAGGGGAAGGCCAAGCCACAGGTCTCTTTTAGGTGTTGACCGCACCCTGCCCGTCTGGTTGGAGAGAGGGTGAGCTTTCACAGTGGAGTTCAGATGTTTCATGTATACAGCTAAATTATCCATTTCTTGATTTGAAAATATGAAATATGGAAATACAGTCATTTAAATTTTAAATAATGCATTGCTTTGTATTTCTTTAGGGAACCTCAGGGCCTGATCCAACTACTGTGTATGTAGATCTGAAATCATTAAGACATGACAGGTACAGTAGATTTATTTTACTCATTCCCTGTTAGAATTCCGAAACACAAAAAGTTCTTAGCCTTGCCCTGGCTGTGATCCGAAAGGTCACTGGTTCGATTCCCAGTCAGGGTACATGCTTGAGTTGCAGGCCAGGTCCCCATTTGGGGATGTGCGAGAGGCAACCAATTATTAATGTTTCTCTTCCTCTCTTTCTCCCTCCCTTCCCCCCTCTCTAAAAATAAATAAATAAAATCTTTAGGGAAAAAAAAAGTTCTGGGCCTCAAGAAAGCCAGTCCGTTTCCTCATCCTTTTGTTTGTATCTTCCATGGGGGATGGAAAGAGGGAAAGGACTTATTTTTCTTATTAATACCTGCTAATATGTACACTTATAAGAAGCAAGCTTTAGTTCTCACAGTTGCTGCACTTTTCTTTAATATTAAGGTATAATACTTCCTGCCTGTGTAAAACTGTTTTGTGACATTTGATATAAATTAAACTAAAATCAACAGACTCCCCTGGAAATTTAAAAATAAAAGATAGGACAGACCAGATGAATGAAGCAGAGTAGGGTTTTTGAAACAACACTTTATCTAAACCCCAGGGGGAAAAGCCTCGTTCCTCATGAGTTTACAAGGAAATTTTAGCTGTGTCCCAAGGTGAGCACCTGGCCCCGGGGCTCTGTGACCCTTTCCCAAGTCCCGCTGGCCTCAGCTGTGTTTGCTGGGGTGCCCCTGGCACTGGCCCAGCCCACACAAGTAGTGCGTCTCCTGCATCAGTGGCTCAGCCTCCTGAGGGCACTTGACAGTGTCTGGAGACATTTGGTTGTCACGACAAGCAGGTTGCTACTGACATCTAGTGGGCAGAGGCCTGGGATGTCGCTAAACATCCTCCAGTGCACAGGACAGCCCCTCACAAGAAATTATAACAAAACATCATCTGACCCAAAGTGTCAATAATGCTGACTCTGAGAAACTTACTCTAGCATAAAAAGGAGAGACAAATTAGAGGTCTTGGGATGGCAATATATAGCTGTAGTAGACATGGTCCGGTCATTTCTTAAAAGGCTTGTATATAGTAATTATTGTTCTTCTGCAGGGTTCGTCTTGTGGAACGGGGTGCCCCCCAGAGTTTGCTCCTCTCAGAATCTGGAAAGGTAATTTGTTTTGACCATTGGGAAGATGGTCTGTATGGAGAAGTAGTTAATTTTAAAGAAACCTGAAGTCATATAATATATTAGTACCTAGGGCAAGACTTAATTGAAACCTGGAGATAATTCAACATTTCAACTGAACCAGTGTTTTATTTTTTTTGTTTTTTTTCCATTTATAATGAATATAATTTTAATTCCATTAATGTTCTTTTTTAAAAATTATTTTATTGTTGTTGAAGTAGTTGTCTGCATTTACCCCTCACCACTCCAGCCATCCCCACTTCCTTCCCCTGCTCCCCCCACCCCGTTGGTTTTGTCCATGTGTCCTTTATAGTTGTTCCTGAATCAATGTTTTTAAATTTATTTGGGTACATAGATAAGAGTACCCAAATTTGAACTTTCTTAATTCCATAGATTTATTTTAACATGACTGACATGTTATTCTTATTTGACAAACTAGCAAAATTTAATGTTCATTATATTCAAGGTGGAGAGATGAGTTCTGTCTTGTAAATGTTACAAGGAGAAAAATTGGGTGGCAGATGGGGAGGGGTGTGGTTTAAGGTCAGGGAAGACATACATAGTTACAGTTCAAAAAGAAGTCAAAATGGGGAAGAAATTAAAGATACTCGAGAGCAATTATCTATGGGGATAAGATTTCTTAGATTAGAATGGGGCTTTAAAATGTTCAAAGAGAGATTTAATTATTGTCTTAGTTTATGTGGGCTGCTATAACAGAATACCAGAGACAGGTGGCTTATTAACAACAGAAACATTTCTCACAGTTGTGGAGGCTGGGCAGTCCAAGATCAAGGCACCAGCAGACTAGATTCTGGCGAGGGATTCCGGTTTTGTAGCTGGCCGTCTTGTTGCTGTGTCCTCACGTGGCGGGAGAAGCGAGGGGAGTCTCTCGGCCTCTTTTATAAGGGCACTAGCCCCTTTCATGAAGGCCCTGCCCTCCTGGTTTAGTCATCCCTCGAAGTCCCACCTCCTAGTACCTTCCGTCGCACTGAGGATCAAGTTCCCCAGTCCTAACTGGGAACATTCGATCTATAGCAGTTTTGAACAATTTATTGAGGGCAATGGAGTATTAGCATAAGCTTTCAGGTTTCTTACCCTGAAGAGATTGTGGTGATGCCTCAGAATCCCTTCTAGTAATTCTGAACGGCGGAGGAGAAAATTGGGAAGAGAAAGGGGAGCTAACGCATCCCGCGGTGGATTCACCCCATGGGGAGCTTACCCCAGTTTCACACTTCTATTTAAACTCCAGGTGGGCTTGGGTTGACCTCATCATCGAGCCAAATCTTCGTCTGCCTCAGCTAGCAGCTGGGGGCCTCAGGAGCTAAATCCCAGTGCCTGGCCCTGACCAGCGGGAGTGGTCTTTTCCTCTTCCTTCCTTGAAGTCTCAGCTGTATGAGTCAAAACAGTCATTGCAGGGTTTCCCATATAACTGCCCACTCTAGAACCCCAGGATCAAAGGGAGGTTTAGGAGACAGAAGACAGGTAGCCAGGCAGGCGCTGAGCCGTTCTCAGCCAGCACCTGTCTCTTCCTTTTCCCTCCTGAGGTGGATCCTGAGCACTTGGGTGTCTTTCCTGTTCTCCTCTGGAATCGCCACCTTCCCCTCTTGCCCTTCAGGTTTCCCTAACGCTGGCACTCACTGTGGCCGGGGTGGAATCTCTCAGGCAGTTCCTTCCTGCTGCCCTTTCTGCTTTAAGGGGTTGTAGTGCCATCACCCCAGTGAACAAGAAAGGGCAGTTACATGGTTAAATTTATTATTCTTAGATGCATGGTTAAATTTAAGATTCTTAGCTCTTACCATTCTGGAGTGCAGTTTCTCATCCCTTTGAAGGACGGCAGAGCAGTTGGTTCTGCGGTTTATTTTTGAGGATGAATCTTGGTACCTCTGGTCTCCGCTGAGCACGGTCCTGTGTGCATCGTCTCAGTTAGCTCCTCCCTCTGTGCTCTCCCTCGCCTCCCTAGAGCGGGGAGAGTGGGTGCCTGCATTTCCCAGGGGTCAGTGGGTTTGACTGAGTCTCCGTGTTTTCCCTTTGATTCTTAGATTTTACCTGGAGTAAAAGTGGTTATTGTTAATCCCGAGACCAAAGGGCCTGTTGGAGACTCTCACCTTGGAGAGGTATGTATAATTTTCACCTTTCCTGTGAAAAGTCAGCAGAGAAAAACTTTAGGGTTCATATTCCAGAAGTCAGAGAAAAGGTAGGTTTAGCTTCTTGCCCACTGAATTTTCATCTTTTAAAAGAGTTTTAGTTTTTCTTTGTAAAGCACGAGACTGAGACAGACAGAAGGGGAAGATTGACACCAGGATGGAAAGGAGATTTAGGCACCCAGACTAAAACTGGTCCCAGATTTGTCCCCTGCCGTTCCCTCAACTGAAAAGGAAACTGGTCAAATCCTGCCTCTTCCCCCCTATTTAAGGAGCCACAAATACTAAATTTCTAAAGTTCATGCAAATTTTACATTCTATCCCAAAATGCACTTAATTTTTGTATTAATATATTTATATTAGTACTTATATATGTATTTATATTAGTATTAAAATGTTTTTAAAGTCTTAATTTTTCTTCCCCAAAACCTTTGAGGGACACTGATGTTTTGTCCCATGGCTCACTGGGAGGGGTATCGCAGGTACAGGAGCCAGGTGACCTGGACTCTGTCACATACCGGCTTCTCAATATTGGACAAGTTGCTCAACCTTCTGGGCTTCAGTTTCCTCATCGATAAGTAATAATTGTGCCTACTTCATAAAATTGTGTGACAATTAAATGCATTAATACCCGTATCTATAATGCACATATGGGAGGGAGACCCCCCAAAAACGGAATTTATTTGTAGAAAATTGTGTATTCTTACATGTTGAAACTTCAGTCTCCTTCAGAGTTCTCTCCATGTGATACAATACACCAATCGAGACATTTTTTCCACTGCCCAGAACAGTTTTAGAACTCATCGATTTGGATGGCTTTTAGTGCTTCTGCCGTTGTCTTGTTTCTCTTCTTCCACATTGGCAAAACATTTCCCTTTGAGGAGTTTTTTCATCAGGGAAAACAAAAAAAAAGTCACTTGAGCAAGATCACATGAATAGAGCGGGGAGGGTACGGGGATCACGCTGGCTTTGGTCAGAAACTGCTGAACTCTCAGCACGGCGAGCAGGTGTGCTTGTAAATCACCCAGCATGGAACGGGCAAACGCATTTGAAAAAGTCTTCAATTAAAAAAAAAAAAAATCCCTGAAGCCAAACGCAGCCTCTCACAACACCACCATCTGGTACACTGATACAGATGGGTTCCTAGAACGCTCACCTAGCAGGGAAGCCTGTACTACAAGGGGCCCACCCTCCAAAAGATAATTCCCGGGGGGCGGGTTGTGTGTCCCCCTCACAGAATGGTGCCTGCTAACAAAGTGGTCTCAGTGAACACTGGTGCTGTTAACCATTGTTAGCTGTTGCATTGCACGGTGAATTCAGGCACCCTGTCGTGTTTCCTTGAGGGCCTTATCCCTTGGTCTCAGAAGCACAGGAACAGTCCCTTGAAGCCTTTTCGGGACTTTGGGAGAGGCCGAGAGGTAAGCCCCGCGGCCGTGTGGTGGGTGATGAAGAGCACGGCCTCCGCCGCACAGGCTTGGGTGTGAGTCTCTGCATTTTGGGCAAGTCGCTCTTGGTCCTTTCATTTGAGAGATGGGAATAACAATAGTGCAAACTGTATTGTCGTGTGACGTTCGTCAGGAATGAGGGAAGTAAACCATGTACATAAAGTGCTTACCTCACTGGTCAGCAACCGGTGAGCACCTGAAATGTCAGCTGCCTGGGCTGTTGCAGTTGTGTTGTGGCTGTTGATATGAAAATGAGTTTAAAAAGCTAAAATCATGCCTCCCAAGAGAATCGAATTGATACACAGCACATGTCCCTGGTGAAATGTGACCTTTTCTTGTTGTAGATTTGGGTCAACAGCCCCCACACGGCCAGTGGCTACTACACCATCTACGATAGTGAGACTCTTCAAGCTGACCATTTCAACACTCGTCTCAGCTTTGGGGATGCTGCTCAGACACTCTGGGCTCGGACAGGGTACCTGGGTTTTGTCCGCCGGACCGAGCTCACGGCAGCCACTGGAGGTATGTCCCACACCGACTCCTCCTCTCCGCGCTGCTTTGCGTCTCAGCCAGGAGCGCTGGCTGGCCTTCCTCAGCCTGCTTTTGGATTGTGGAGTGTGTGTATTTAATTATTCCCTCCTACGACTCTTGAGCCCATTTGTGAATTCATATTTATTTGAAGTCAGAGTCTGCCCCCGAAAAGCACCTAGGAGGTAAGCCACTCAGGGCACTGCGTTGCACCTCTGAAGTGTGGGCCAGCATAGCCTCAGTCACAGAGGTGTGCCTGAGGAAGAGTGAATGCCCCTGGCAGATCACAGACCCTCGGCCCTGGGGGGTGACTCTAGTCCCTGAACAAGCCCCCGGAACAGATAGTTGGTCTTTTAGCTCTTGCTATACCCACATACCATTTTGGGAGCAGGAGGAATAGCCCTAATCCCCGAGGGGTAGTCCGTGCAGAGGAGCCCCCTCTGAAGTGCTCCTCTGTCCCTCAGCATCTCATGTAGCAGTGAAGACTGCTTCTCAAGGCTCTGGTATAAGCAGTCCCCCAGTCATCCTCTGCCCAGTTCACCGTCATGGCTTCACTGCTGTCTGCCTTCTGCCTGTCTTCCTGGTGGCATGCATGAATAGCGGTTTTAAAACATCCAACTCTAAATGTATCAGGCACTTCAAGAATTGATACAGATACCTCAGTGGTATCATGGGACTGTAAAGGTGATACTGAATTGAGCCACGACATTCCTTCTTAGCTTCTTGCGTCTGTTCCATACTGACCAACACCCATAGTTTCTCCATATTTCATGGGGAGCCAGGAACATACTGGAGAACAGAGGTGAGAGCCTACCTCTGCCATTTTGCTGTGTGACCTTGAGCTATCACTGAACCCTCTGGCTTCCGACCTGGAAAATGGGAGTTACAATGTTTCCTGCCTTGTGGAAATGACTGAGATTGGGTTACATGATGCACTTAGGTGCCCGGAACAGCAGGTAGCAAACAGAAAGCACGCTAGTTGTTAACTACTGTGTTTCTGTTTTTGTTTTGTTACGACAGTCTTTATGATCTAGCTTTTCTTGTTGAGGGGAACTCTGTTGGACCTCTCATCTTTCTCTCTCCAACAGCTCCTAGTATTTGTTTTTCTGAGTTTTTCAGAAATCTACCTTCTGCTGAGAATAACTGCATTCAGTACATGTAGTAAAATAATCTCTCTTCTTAAAAATGCTTACTTGTATAGGCACAAACCACATAGCCCTGTACATACAGTGCATGCGTAAAACCTTAAAGAGAAAAGAAGAACATTTCTGCCATGCCCTAGCCAGGCTACAACCACATTGCTAACCAGAACTAGTCTCGTCCACACTCTGTGATCCTGCTCCTTACACCTGGATCCCTTGAAGGTGCCTAGACACCATGACACATGTTCATTTGTTTCTCTGTCTCAGATCCTCACTCTTCCCCCCTCTCCCAGGCATCATTGGGCCAATTCCTGCTTACTCGTAACAGCTCGGCCTGGCTTCAGCTTTTCTAGGCCTCCCTTGAACCTGTGAGCAGAGCTTAGGGTGCATCCCTTCTCCCTTAATGCCTCGTGCACACTCCTGTCATGATGGTGGAACACCCATTCGTGTGTCTGTTCCCCCAGTAGCAGTAGCCGTCCAGGGCAGGAGTTGTGTTTGGGCGTCTGTCCCCAGCGCTTGGCACAAGTCCTCGTGCACAGTAGCAGTGGTGGCACAGCAGCTCGTTTGAGCACTTACCGTGCACCGGCATCAGCATGTCAGCGACGTCACGTAGATTTTCCCACTTAACCCTCATAGCAGCCTTGTGCTGTTATCTTGTCTCACAGAAGAGAGCGGCACTCAGAGACTTGAGAGCCTTGCCCACACTTACACAGCTCCTGAGTGATGGAGCCAGGGGACACGGCAGGCGGGCTGAACCCTGCGCTCCTGTTCCCACATTGCATTGCACTCGGGATGCATCTGATGAACCAAATTTCTCTCTTTCTTTATGTCAGAACGTCATGATGCATTATATGTGGTGGGAGCTCTGGATGAAACGCTGGAGCTGAGAGGATTACGATACCATCCAATTGACATCGAGACCTCCGTGTCTCGGATCCACAGGAGCATTGCTGAATGGTAAATTCCCCCAAGAACAGGCTTCCCACCTCAGCTGTAGCGTCAAGTAAAACTGATCTAAGTAGTCAGCTGTCTCTACCAAATACCCTACGGGCATAGAACTCCAAGGGGGCTAGGAGACTGACTGACTGACAGACTGATAAACAGACTGACTCTTTCTTGGTGTGCCGTCTGCTGTGGCAGACGGGCTGTGGAGACCCTGAGACGGCTCTGAGAAACCACTGAGGAGCAGAGCTGAGTCCTCTTTAAGGACGGGCCCTTTCCGTTGGAAGGGCTCTAACTGACATCTGCCTCTAGAAAATCGGTATAGAATGGTGGAAAGCACCATGACTTTAAGGTCAAAAGACCCAGCTTAAGGGCCTCGCTCTCCCACTTACGCTGCTCCCCTCCTCTGTAAAACACTCTCTGCCACTTCCTGATTATGGGAGGATCCCGTGAGAACATGCTTATGAATTGTTAAATGGTAAGCAGATGAAAAGGATCATTACTTTTATCTGATCTAACTTCCCTTTCAGTGCAGGAAATTCCCCTACATTATCCCTGATAAAGGATCATCCAACCTCACATTGACTTAAAACTCCTTAAAATTAAAACCTCGGAGTTTTTCATATTGGCTTTTATTCTGGATCCTTGACAGTGCCGAATCTGTCCAAATTCCTCTCTACCGTATTTGTCAGTGTGTCCTCACTTGTTTCTTGTTTTTCCCCTTTGCTGAAAAGCCACAGTTCTTTTCATGATCGTTCATGCTTTCCAGATGCTTCTTTGCCTAAAAATGTTCTCCCTTTGGTCAGTGTCTCCCCAGAGCCGAGCAATGCCCCCGAGGCGTAAGACGATGCAGAGAAGCGGTGTGCCATGGTCACCCTCTAATTTTAGACACTCAACTTTGCATGCAGCCAAATATTGTATACGCTTTTCTGTCATGGTTGTGCCGTGCCTGTTAAAGCATATCAACGGTCAGGCCCGTGCCCTCTAACCCGGCAGTCCCGCTCGCTGTAAGGTGGCTTACTACTTTATGGCACTGTTACGGTGTCATAGGAGGCACTTGTGTGGGACACTAAGCCCAGACGAGGCCAGGCCGACTCCCTTCCTGTTGGGTACGAGAATATTAGTCAAAGTTCTTATGTTGCAAGTAACAGAAACTCTTTTCAAAAAAATGTAAGCAAAAGAGAGAGTGAATGGGAAGAACACTGAGCTATCTCAGAAGTCCCTAAGCGCCTCTGACTAACTCCGGTTCTCAGGAAAGGGGAACAAGGTGTCAGGGGCCACTGTCCTCTTTCTTGCTGGAGCTGTGCGGCATCCACATGACTCTTTCCCCTCTCGCTGAAGAGCCGTTCTCTGTGACGCCCTGCACACCTGGCCACCCTGAAACCTTCAAGCCCACACATCCTCAGCTCAGGCCACAGGCTAACAACTTTCAATCCCACTTCCAGACTCCCAGGAGATTTTGGGTGGCTCAGCTAATCAACTGTAATCATAGGGACAAGGTTCTGTGTCACAGGTGTGCCTACTAAAAGAGAAGACAGCTCTCGGAAATGGGGTAGGTCTTGGGTAGGTACTGTAACAGATGACTGATACATGTAATGACATGTTAATGTCATTGAAATTTCAGTGCCGTGTTCACGTGGACCAACTTGCTTGTGGTGGTTGTGGAACTGTGTGGCTCTGAACAGGAAGCCCTAGATCTGGTTCCTCTAGTGACAAATGTGGTCCTGGAGGAGCATTACCTCATCGTCGGCGTCGTGGTTGTGGTGGACCCAGGCGTTATCCCCATCAACTCCAGGGGAGAGAAGCAAAGGATGCACCTCCGGGACAGTTTCCTGGCTGACCAGTTAGACCCCATCTATGTGGCTTATAACATGTAACCAGCCTTGTGGAGATTGCAGGGGGCCATCTTGAAAAACCACAAGGACCCAAGACCAGTGACCTGGGAGCAAGCTTTCAAATGATGTGAGATAAGCTGAGATGGCTATATTGTATCCTTCATCTCATCCTGTGGGATTCTGCGATCACATGGCACACAGAAAAGGGGGATTCTATGGTGGCAAATGAAAAAAATGTTAACAGTCATGAGCTTTGACATAGCGTGAGCAGCACGTTACTAAAGCAATTACATGCATGTTGCATATTTTCCATCTGCTGTATATACTTGTACTTTTATCTAATGCCATGTTAGAATTTTGTAAGGGAGTTTAATGAATTCTCATGAAGGGGTAGTCTGAGTTACACAGTTCCCCACTCCGTACTGTATTTTGCCTTTTGCTATAGCTAGACCTTCTGCAGGTGTTGTTAACGTGGAGCTACTCATCTTACTTCTAGTCGGCTCTTCAGCAAATTGGATAACCCACTGAATATGAAAATTACTTTATATATCTAATTCTTGACTGTAAAACATTTTGACCAGTGTTTTAAACATGTAAATAAGAATATGTATAATTTAGCTTAAAAAATGAAGAGTTGGCTTGTATAGTTATAATAACCAAAGTAGAAACATTTCTACTTTGAGAGAATTTCAAATATTCTTTTAATGCAGTGTAATTGAATAGGTAACTAAAAAGTGCAAATTGTTTGCGGATTTCGCTGCAATTGTACTATGTCTCTATTGGCTGGTGTTTTTTATAAACTAAAGCTGCCTATGATTGTTTTAAAAGCTTGCATCCCCAGAATCAGCTTAAGCTTTTAAGAATTCAGCCTGTTTCTACAAGCTGAAAAATCTCAGTAAAAAGTCGAAATGTTAATGAGAAAGCTCAGATTTATCAGCTCCCACCCTATTCTGACGAACCACAGTAACATACTCTGGCCCCCAGTGCTGAAACTGCCTTTCAAATTAAGAGTGACTACATGAGAATGAAGAATTTCCCCTTTTTCCAGGCCCCGTGTGAGCTGTGTCCACAGTTTATACATACAGCTTCTCTCTTTGTGAAACACGAAGAGTGTCCTCTGTTCTTCCCGTTCATGCAGGCCGGGATTGTAAGGACAAGAATGACAGGCTGGAAGGCAGTAAGATCAACATCACATGAAACCGTAAGGCCACATAACCGCACATCTCAAAATTGACCAATTTGAGTTGCCAAAATAGACAGGCTTATGCTGAAAGAGGGGGCGTCTGCTGTTCGCAAGAAGCTCTGGAAATAACTGTGGTGCCCAGACCAAGCCGACTGAGCGTGGGACTGAGTCTGGCCTCTGGCTCCGTTTTCTCTCTTTGGTCTGATACTTCATGTATTTGAATATAGTTGGATTTCTTTATTTTTTTCTTACAGAAATATTTTTAAAAATTAAAAAAAATCAAAGTGAACAGAGTTAACGTGTTAAATCAGAATGGTTCTCTTTGACCCACTCTGGTCTATTGTGTAAATATTTATTTAGACTATTTTAATAATACATATTATTTACCCCACTGTAACATCATGTAAACTAAATATGTTTTTAAACAATTTTTAAGACTTGTAATTACCCTGAAAATAAGGTTTATGATGCAAAGACCAGACCCTCCGCTGTGGCAGCACCCTTGGGGGCTGCCCTTACAGTCTGTGACTGGAAGCCACTTTGCGACCCCCCTTTACATAGCCCGCCCTTCTTCCCAGTTCATTCTCCACCGAGGGCAGACCTCGAGACTTTTCCGTTCCAGATCTCTTTTTCAACATTTAGGATGAAATTAATGTACACGTGACAGGAGAGGCTCTAGGACGCACAGGAAAAAAGCACTAACGTTGACTGGGGCAAGAAACCCCAGCGACTGGCAGTGGTTCGCTTTGCAAAGGAGACAGCCTGCTGACTTGGAAAGTGATGTTCTTAGAACAGTTCTTACTGATTCGCTCAACAGAACAAGGGACCCTGACGCGTAAATAGTTCTATCTCCACGGTCCATAAAGTCTAAGAAGAAAATACAGGCAGTCTGCCCGGTAGGCTGCTTTGGCCGTCCCTCCCTGCACAGGTCAGGGTGTGTGCCAGGAGTATCCTGGGAGCCGCAGCTGTCATTTTAAATTTTCTAGGAACCACATTTTTAAAAATACAGAAGAAACTGGCGATATTGTCTTAATATATGTTACTTAACCCAAAATTGCAAAAATATTGTGATTTCGATGTGGAATCAATATTAAAAAATTAATAAGATGTTTTACTTTTTTCTTCCTCTTAAGTCTTTAGAATCTAATGTGTATTAAGCACATCCCTTTTCAGACTAGCCATATTTCAAGTTTGCAGTAGCCGCATGTGGATGGCTAATCGCTATGATATTGGACAGTGTAGATCAATAGTCATTCCTTCCAATAAGATAATCCATTAATCTCAAGGTGTGGCCAATTTCCAGATACTTAGGCGCTGATACTTAGGCTAGTTGTATAAGGTTCTTGGGCTTCTGATTTATCTTTAGGTTTTGCGTTCTGCCTGTGGCTGCTTTATTGATCTTTTGCATAACCCCCAAAGCCAAAATAGGCTTTTGGAGGAAAGAAAGCCGAGAGGTGTCTTTGGGAACTTCATCACTAACTCTGGTAAAGCGCCTCCGTAAGGGAAGAGGGAGCGGCCGCTGGCTCGGAGGTGTTTTCGCCCAGTCTGTTGCAGACTTGAACAAGGAAACTTTCTCTCGGTGACACAATGCTCTTGCTCTTTCCACATCACATACAAATTTTGTGGTAAAACTGACTCGTAAGGCAGGCCCAAAAGGTCTTTATTGGTAGAAGAGCCTTGCTGAAACTCTGGGACACATTCTGTCTGGGTTTTTATGACTGTGAAAAAGAAAACTAAATTAACAGCGAGCCCCCCCGCCCCGTTTCAATTGAGAGAAATCTATTCATCTGCAAGTTTTTGACCCTTTTTCTGCCGCTCAGCAGAAGTAACTGAGAAGGGGGCTGCCTCAGGAGAAATCCTAGGCCCTAGGGATTCTTAGAGCTGTACAAATGCCCTCTCTTGATTGGGTGAGACCCTGGGAAAGACCAGCTAATGGGCATGAGTGAATCCACAGCCTTTACTTCCTGCCTCATAAAGGGCCCCAGTTGCCCAGAACCAGTCTTTTCCTAGGGAAGCTGTGCTGCCTCAGGCTGTTCAGGGACCATTACCTGTCTATAGGTCATGTGAGTGTGTCTCTTTAACTGTAGCTCCCGGACAGTGCTTGCTTAATTAGTGCTTCTGCTGAATCAGCAAAGGGCCCGAGGCCTTCAGTTTTGTTTTGTTTTGTTTTGTTTTTTATTAAGGTCTCTGCTCCTGGCATGGTGCTCAATATCTTGGCCAAATAAATTACTTTCCTTGAATATAGGAATCTTTCAGACTAAAGCAATGAGGAGTTGCCACCTCACCCTCAGACTCCAACATGATCTATGCCTTAGTGTTGTTCTTGTTGTCTGCTTTGACGTAAGGGTGTCTGGAGCCCCACGCTGCGGTGCTCCAAATACACAATAGGCCTTTTCTTTATCACTCACACGTGTCTGGTTTAGGTATATGTGCGTGGGCCATGCTCTTTGTCCAGAAAAAGAGAGCGTAAAGATATAAGAATAATTTTGTAGTCCTAAATACCATTTTGTTTACTTTCTGTCAAGATATTTACCAGTGTCAAATTCAAACTATAGTACTGTGTAATTATGTATAAAGTTTTTTATTTATTTGAAATTAGACTAGATATACATTTTTAAATTTAACATCTGGCTGGACAGTGTTCTATTAACTCATATGAATGTGTTTTCCTTTGTCTTGTGTTAATAAATATTGATGCCTGATTGTGTTTGATGCTTCACATAGTGGGAGAATTGATAAGTTGTAATTTATAAATTTTCAATCTAACATCCGATGGTAATACCCAAAGATTGCTAGAGTGCTCTGAGAAAATGAAGAGATCATAGTAAGTCAGTGCTATAAAAGGAGCCACATCAAGAAATGGGAGAGTCATTTTGTAAACTGAGAAGCCTTTTGTCAGGAAGAATTAATTATAGCTTAGTTTTCCTCCCACTTACGTGACATTTGCTGTTTTTAAACTTATTGTGAATTTTAATTTTTTGGTAATGTGTAATTAAGCTAGATTTCAACTTTCTCTAAGGTAATACTTCATTTGCTCTTCCATTTCCTGGTTTCAAGAAACTTGATGGGAGCCCATCAAATTGTGTGTGTTCTCAGACAGTAAAACTTGTCCTTGAACTATGGTGCAAGCTCCTTAGGCACCTGAGAACATTTTTTCATTTAGCACATCTTTATTGAGTGCCTTCCCACCAGGCCCAAGGCTCTGTAGTAAGAACTGAAGGTAGAGAGAAAACTCTCAAGTCAGTTCCCTCAAGGAAAGACAGGAAAATAACACTATAATTAAGGGTTACAAGTAGAGGTGGACCGTGGGAGCAGGTAGGATAGGCACCCAGTCCCACGATGAGGAAGAACAGTGAGGAATACGTGCTGGAGAAGGTAACATCTGCACTGAGTTTTGAAGGATGAGACAGCCAGATAAGATCAAGACAACAAGGGGGAGGCAGACTTGCATGCACTGGGGACTGCAGTTCATTATTAGGAGAAAAGAGAAAGAGGCCTGAGCTAAGGGTTAGATCACTAAGGGCCTTGTAGATCATGCTAAGAATTGTGGACTTTTGTCCAGTAAGCCAAAGAGAGCTGATGAGGGATTTATCACAAGGGAGTAGAATGCTCAGATTTGCAACATAGAAGATTATTCTGGTGGCCATAGAAAAAAACAGATTGGTGTGGGTGGGGAAAGGAAGCGAGACCTGAGGCCGGGAGGCCTCTGAGTAACTGCAGTGATAAAACAAGCGCCCTTCCACCAAGGCAGTGAAGGATGGGGACAAGAGGCCATGTGTGCAAACTTGGAAGACAAGATTTCAGCTACTGAGTGAGTATTCAGGATAAGGAAGGAGGAATTCAAAATAACTCGTATGTTTATGACAGGGAGTCAGGTGAGTGTAGGGCCATTTAGCAAGACGGAACAAAAGAAGAGGAATAGATTGGGCAAAGAAGATGCTGTGTTCCATTTTGCTCATGCTCATTTGAGGTGCTATGAAACATGCGAGTGAACAAGTCCAACAGGCAGCTGAATATTTAGGTCTGTGCCTCAGAAGAGCTCTGGTCAAGAACTAGATATTTAGGCCCTGGCTGGTGTGGCTCAGTGGATTGAGTGCCAATGGAAAGGTCGCTGGTTCGATTCCCAGTCAGGGCAAGTGCCTGGGTTGCAGGCCAGGTCCCCAGTAGGGAGTGCGCGAGAGGCAACCACACAGTCATGTTTCTCTCTGTCTCTTTCACCTTCCCTCCCCTTCTCTCTAAAAATAAATAAAATCATTTTTTTAAAAACTAGATATTAGGGAGACATCCTTTTAAAAGTAGTCGAAGCCACGGAAGTGGAATATATTACCAAGTGAGATCATGTAAAGTGAGAAAAAGACCAATAATGAGACCCATGGGGAACAATAGCAGCATTTAAAGGCTGATGGGGATAGATGAGTCCGCAAAAGAGGAAAGGAATAACTGGAGAGGTAGGAGCAAAGACCAGAACATGGGCACAGAAACTATATAGGAAGCGTTTTCAAGAGGAGGGAAGTGGTTAGTGATGCCAAAGGCTACAGTGAAGCTGAGTAAAACGGGGCGGGGACTGGCTAGCATCTGCTAGATCTGGCATGGAGGCGATCACTGGGGACCTCGGTCAGAGTGATTTCAGTTGCAGTTAAGGGAGAAGACAGGAAACTAGTTCAGGTGAGAAGTGATGGGAGGTGTTACTGAGCAGACACTATTCTTTCCAGAAGCTTTACACAGTACAAAGGAAAGGAAGATGGGATAGTAGTTAAAAGAGGGCTGTAGAATTAGGCTGTTCAAACATGGAAGAAATAAAATATTCTTGTGTTGGGGAAAGAGCCAGTAGAGAGGGAAACTTACCAAATACAGCAATGAGGGTGATGGACAACGCACTGAGGAGGCCGGGGAAGGGGTGGGGGGCGGGGGTTGAGAGAACAGGTGGAAGGAAGGAAATGCTTGTTTTTTTTCCCCCAAATAAAACTGGGTTAGTAGGTACCGTATTTGCCATGTATAATGCCCATCCACTTTGGCCCAAACTTTCAGGGGAAAAAGTCTTTCAGTGTTTTTTTTTTTAATTTATATTTAGAAGAAAACCAGTTATCGCATTCCAGGGTATTATTTTGCATACAGATATTGCTTTCTAGAGTTACACTTTTAATACATAAGCATAAATAAAAGAATTAAAAACATATGGAATTAGTACTACCCATGTATAATGCACATCCTTATTTTCTCAAAACTTTGGGCAGAAAAGTGCACATTATACACGGCAAAATACGGTAGTTGGTAGAGGCCTAGCTGATGATCTCATTCACTTCTCTGAACCTCCATTCTCAGTTTACAAAGGTGAACAACGTGTGTTTAGTGCTTAGTCTGCCGAGCCTGGTTCTGACTCACAGGTGTTAAACTCATTCAATCACAAACTCTGTGGGGTGGGTAGCGCTGGTAAACCATCTGGTTACAATGGTTCTCCTCACTACAGAAGCCAACGAGGTGCCACCACCGGCCTGACCAGTTTAACACAATTGCCTTGACTCTTGAAAGTTAGGATTTGTCTCTCTGTTTGCTCACTTCTAAAGTCAAAGACCTGTCTGTCTGGTTTATAAAGCTGTTACTATTCAGTTGCACACTGTGGACAGTGTGCAATCACACTGTTAGGGTAGAACAGTGCAACTGAATAGTAACAGTTAGTTTTTTTCATCTACAGTTATTCTTCAAGGTTCAGAAATGGTAGGTGCAGCTGTGACATTCCATGAGAAAAACGAGGGTGGCGGGAACGTATGTGAGTGGCGGAGCTGCAGTGTGGTGCCTGATTTAGATTTCAGACATCTTACAGATGGAGGGGCAACTACAGAGGGAGCAATCCAGGCACGTTTTGAAGGTTTCAGTAAAATTTAGTCTCTCTTGATGGTAATAACATCGTTCAGTTTCCCCTCCCCTCTTCTGATGAACATTTGTTAAGCATGTTCCAAGGAAGAAACAAATAAATGTTCTGTGTTCCAAGGAAGAAGCAAATACAGAACTAGCCTTCCAGCCACTAATGTTCTGGATTCCAGTGGACTGTGTTAATCAGGAAAGGTGGATGTGTGAGAACCTCTTCCCCACTCCTTACCGTTAGAGGGCACCTTGCTTTCCTACAATACATGACATTTTGATGCTTTAAATAACGCTGGGACATGAGCTGAGTATTATATTTCCCCCAACTTTGATAAGAAGACAAGCTTAGGTTTGGGCATTTGGCCCAAACAAAAATCTAAAGTAAGGGCAGTTTTAGCTTTTTATTTTTTAATGATTTTTTTTAGAGAGAGAGAAATGTTGTTGTTCCACTTGATTAGCATTCATCGGTTAATTCTTGTGTGTGCCCTGACCCCGGGCCAAGTCCGAAGCCTTGGCTATGGGGGCAAGGCTCTGGCCGATGCAGCCACCCAGGCAGGGCCCATTTTAACCTTTAATGGGTGGACCACGGTTGCTGAATGACACAGCCAAGCGTTTGTGAGCGCTCAGAGCCTCGGGCACACAGTAATCGGTTTCCCTCATTGAAGAGCTCTAACTAGTAACATTTCAGAAACATTCTGGGACTTTTTAATTTGTCAAGAACGTATCCAAAGGTTTATCATTTATAATTTATTATCAGTATAAAGCCATAACATAACATTTTGCAAGGAAATGGATAAAAAAATATTTAGAATAACACATAACTTCTCCAAAAAGGTGAAAACATCAAAAAATGTTTTATTTAATAAAAGTTTTGTAATGTATTAAAGTAATGGTGTAACATTCTCTTTCACCACAGTCCATTTTATGTAATTTTTTTCTAAGTAGTTTAACAGTTGGGGTGAGTGGCTTCAGTGTGACACACCCTACCCACACCTTGTTTTTCTAAATCAGCCTTTCTAGAAAATCCTTTCAAATAGGATAAAGGATAGAACACTTAAAGAAACTTTATGGGATCAAAAAATCCGGGTCGACTAAGAGAAGCTGAGCAGGACCAGCCTCCTCGCTTCCAGTCACCTCTCTGCACGAAGCGGACAGGTCAGCGAGGGTCAAAGCCAGGGACGACAGCTGCGGGCTAGGGCACCCCACAGGGAGCAAGTAGGAGCTGAGCTGAGAGCGACGCCACTAGCCTGCCGCCCCACAAGGAGCGCCCTCTGACCCCCCCAAACTGGAGGTGGGCCCCGACAACACTGGCGAGGAAGGAGTGCGGGCAGAGCTCGCGAGGCGAAACGGAAACGCACGCAACTTTTCACCTCCAACTCTAGCAAGGAGGGGCAACTCGCCACTCCGAGGAAAGCCGGCACAAGATGGCGGCGCAACACGTGACAACGTGGTGACGTAGACGTAGGACGGCGGCCCTTACGGAGGCACCGCCTTAACCTCACCCCCACGCTCACTCAGTTTTGACCCCCTCCTTTCCCCGCCCCCGGCCTGGTGTAGATCATGCCGCCAGCGGCGGCCCTAACTGCCGAGGAAACGGTAGCCTAGGACAGTTGGCTGTTAAGTGACACTGATTGTCCCCGCCCCGCCAGACGCTAGGAAAAGAGGCACGTCCCCCACCGCGTGACGGGGTGGGGAAATAGGTAGTAAATTCGGATCCACCTGGGAGGGGGGAGTGGAAGTTCCCGCCCCGGAGAACGGCCTGGCGACAGCCACAGGTAAGCGGGGGACGGGGGTGGGGCGTGCTCCCGAGTCCCCGGGCAGGGGGAGGGTGCGGGGGACGCGGCGCCGCGGGGACGCAGAGCGGGGTAGCACGCCGGGTGGGGGTCGCGCTCCGGAGGCAGCGGTGGGGGAGGGGTGCGGAGGGCGCGCGGCGGAAGGGGGAGGGCTTGCCCGCTGTACCCCGGTCGAGTGCGCTTCCGGTTCTCGCGCTTCGGCCGCGCTTTTCCCCTTTAATTTTCAGTCTCCTCTTTCCCTCCCGGCGTCCCCCAGTCAAAATAAAACTGAAGACCTCCTGCCGCGGTGTGGCTTTGGCCTCAGAAACTGCCCCTCCGCGGCTCTGGGCTCTAGTTCCCTCGGCGGAAGGTCTTGTGGTTGGGACGGGGAATAGGGGGCGGCGGCGTGGTCTTTGCTTCGCGGGTAGTCAGCGCAGCGCGGACCGGTCATCCCCTCGGGAGCCCACGGGAGCGACCGGGCGTCCTTGGGGTGCCAAGTTCCGGGTGGGCTCGCCCGTGCAGGACAGAAGCAGCGCTTCGTGAGCTTACGGTCGAGTAGGGAGACAGTAAAATAATCACACAGACGCACGAAACAGTAACGGAAAGATGCAGCGAGGAGAATGTGGAGTGACAGAAGCTCGTCTGTTTATCTCTGGACAGACAATCAAACCGAGGAAACTTTCTCTGATTTCATTTCCCCTGTATTATTAAAGCCAAGCGTGGTATTTCACAGCGTGAGCTACGCCGTGGAGCGTGCAGTGTAATCGCTTTAAAATTATTGTAGATGTTAGGTAATGTCTACTTAGTTAGCTTTTGAGGAGCAATGGGCTAATAATAGTAATTGAGAGCCTTTACGCTCCTGAGGCTTTTTCAGTGTAGATTTGGCTAGTTTTTGTGAAACTAGCCTCTTTTGTGATAAATAGTTTGTACACTGTGTTTACAAAATGCATTTTATCCTGAGAATTCTGTTACCAACGGAAATACGCACTTTTAGTGAAATACTGTTTCTCTGTCCCAGTAAGATTCAACTCTTGTCCTAAAACTGAATGTGTTAGCTCTATTATTTGTAGTTCTACTTTGAGGCAGCTATTTTCAACAGGTGTGCTGCAAGAATTTTTCAGATATGCAATACCTATTTAGCCAGGGGCGTTGATCTCTTTTCCCTTAGATTGTCAAATTTAAAGAACGGCAATAGCCAACACAACAATAGCCGTCTAGTGTGCATGAATCAAGATTTTATTTTTATATTTTAGAGAGAGAAAAATATCGGTCTGTTGTTCCACTTGTGCATTCATTGGTTGAATCTTGTATGTGCCACGACTGGGAGGGAGCACGCAACATTGACACGTCAGGACGTCGCTCTAACAAACTGAGCTATCCAGCCAGGGCTATACCTATTTTTTGTCAGATTGGTAAAAAAAAATATTTTTTGGTGTACTGCAGGGTTTTAGCAATTAGTTTATGTATGCCATGAGGTGAAAAAGGTGGAAAATCGTTTCTTTAAGGTTATGTTTTGTCGGCCATACATCTTGCAGTACTGCTGTATCACCAGTAGGCTGTAGCCCCATCTAAAAATGCTTTTATTTTTTCCTGTCATCCCACTTACTTACAATGAATTTCCAACTGTAAAGTAGGGCATTTGTTTGTGCCTGAATTGTCCTGTTTATTTTTAAATTTTTATTTTATGTTACTTATTAATTGACTTTAGAGGTAGGGGGAAGTGGGGAGAGAGAGAGAAGGAAACATTGATTTGTTGTTCCTCTTACTTATGCATTCATAGGTTGATTCTTGCATGTGCCCTGACTGGGGATGGAACCCACAGCCTTAGGGTACAGGGACCGAGGCTCTAACCAACTGAACTACCAGGCCAGGCCCCTGAATTGTCCTATTTCTAAAGCTGATTGAAGTAACTGTCTAAAGATATTTCTTTAATCATTATTTCTATGGTTTTCCATAGGTAAACCCAACTGAACACATTTATTTATTCAACAGGAATAAGTGTGTATGGTATTAATGTTACATTAGGAACAGGATATGGTCTTTGACTCCCTGGAGCTTGTATTCTGGTGGGGACAGAAAGTAGACAATTATAAGGGATAAATGCTAATGGAAAAAACAATAAAAATGAACTATTAAAAATGCAGGCACTTACAATATTGTGGTAGAAGCCACGAGAAGGGGGGGACATGTATACTGCCAGAGCTTCTAGTTCAGTCTAGGGGAGTTCTGAAAGTTTGTCCTGGAGAATACTTCACAGGAATAGACCACATGAAGAGAAGGGGCATAGACCACATGAAGAGAAGGGGCATAGCGTTTCTGGCAGAGGGAGTAGCAGGTGAAAGCCTAAAGGTGAGAGAAAGCAGGGCAGCACATTTGAAGAGCTGAGAAAAATTCAGTATGACTAATAGGAGCAGTTTTGAGGGGAGATCATGAATTCCATTTGCAGAAATGGTGAGCAAGAGACACCTTGACTTAAAGCTTATCATAGTTCAACATCCTCTATAGGCTGAGGCAGCTAAGAATGTCTTCATCAGATAAAAATACTGCACTGCATTTGTTGATGTTAATTATTTACTGTAAACGTAAGGGTCTCTGCTGGGCACAGAGCATATATTCATGTGATACAAGCCTTGCCCTTAGGTGCTTTAAGACTAAGGGAAACAGACATGCCAATAAACCCAGTTCAGAGTGTTAAACAACCCCCTTAGAAACACCTGCAGGGCACAGTGGAAGCGTTAAGAAGGGAGGGACCTGGATCAACAGGGCACATAATGTTTGAGATACAACTTGAAAACAGAGTAGAAGTTTACCAGGTGGACAAGTTGGGAATATGTGAGCGTATTCCTGGAAGAGAGGCAGTGTGGAATAAGAGAACATGGGCTTTGGATTAAAACAGTTCTGGCTCCAGGTCTTGCATTCACATCTTACTGTGAGATCCCACAGTAAATGAGTTTCTTTGAGCCTCAATTTAGGGAACCCAGGAGATAATGTATAAAAAAGCTCTTAGTGTCTGGCACATTATATTCGTTCCTTTGAAAGTTCTCTCAAAAGTACCAAGCCTTTACTTAAATTTCTCACTGTGTCATCAGCCAGATCACAGCCTGCTGCTATTGGGTTGGCCAAAAAGTTCATTTGGTTTTTTCCTTACAGTGATGGCTCTAGTGGTGCTTAGTTGTCTTTAACTTCATTCAAAACAAATTTGTTGGATTGTATAGTGACAGCTGTCATATCAGCGTGCAGTTAAAAATAAAACATCAAAATTGGTGAATTTTTGTGCAGCCATTTTAATATCAAAGATGGAAGAAATAGACATCATTTTTGGTATGTTATGCTTTATTATTTCCAGCAAGGTAAAAATGCAACTGAAACGCAAAAAAAAATTTGTGCAGTGTATGAAGAAGGTGCTGTAACTGATCGGATGTGTCGGAAGTGGTTTGCGAGGTTCCCTTGGTACTGTTGACACTTTGGCCAAGTAATTCTTTGCTGTGGGGCTGTCTTATGCATTGGAAGATGTCTAGCAGCACCCTGGCCTCTACCCACTAGAAGCCAATAGTGGGAGATAGCCAACATACTCAAAATGTCCAAATCAATAGTTACTAGTGATAATGAAAAATGTGTCTTTTATCTTATGGAAAAAACATAACAAACTTTTGGCCAGCCCAGTATTTTTTAAAGATTTTATTTATTTATTTTTAGACAGGGGAAGGGAGGGAGAAAGAGAAGGAGAGAAACATCAATGTGTGGTTGCCTCTCGCGCACCCCTCACTGGGGATCTGATCTTGATCTGGCCGGCAACCCAGGCATGTGCCCTGACAGGGAATTGAACTGGTGACCCTTTGGTTTAGGCCAGCGCTCAATCCACTGAGCCGCACCAGCCAGAGCCCAACCCAATATTTTTTAGCTCCCCAAGTCCATGGCACTTTTAAAGCTGTTTTGCTGCCCCTATTGTGATTCTGCCCCACGTGGAGGTGTCTCCTGTTAAGCTTCCAGCTGCTGCCTGGGGCTTTCTTTACTTAGTGCCTTTGTACACACAAAATTTATTCTGTTGAGCAAGTTTTTAACAGATTGTTTACCTTAGTCTCAGTTTTAGGGATAATCACTAAAAATAAGTGAACATCAAAGTTACATTCTGATAACATTAAAAATACAGAGAATGTATTGTTTATAATGAGATGAAACTATAAAGCTGTTTTCATTTTGAGAGTGGGGGAACTGATTCCTCTTTTAAAAAACTACAGAAAATAGGTTATCTTCTTTTCCATAGGAAATGTTGTTGCCCAAAATGTTATTTGCTGACTGTGGCAGCTTTTGCTAGGGAATGTGTATTGTTTTGTTGATCATGCTAGTTTCCATTCGAAAATAGGGTTTCTTAATAATATTATTATGGGGAAAATCAGTGAGTCACAGTGGAACAGAAGAGTACCATTTCCAGTAATTTAACAAGGTTTTAAAAAATCTTTTATAGTTTCTTTTATTGCTTAACGTTACATCTTTTTTCCCTTCTTTGCTCTGTAGTCTTAACTTATGTCTTCTGAAATGGAGTGTTTAAAAGGCTATTCACTAGAGGTAGGACGCAGACAATACGCAGCTCCACCTTTGGTGCTGTCGTTTACTTTGTGGGATTTAGCGCTGTGCAGATGAAAAAATCCCAAAGGAGGGACTGTTGTGTAGGGTTAAAAGCAGTTAAGAAAGAACAAAGGAAACAGTAGATGAATTTGTCAGAATTAAAAGTTTAAAAATAATCATAGTTAAGTCATATTGGAAAACTATTTGTATCAACACAAAAATCCTATAAATTTTACAGAAATTAAATTTATATGAAGAACCAGTATAGGCTAATAAGAAAAACACTAAAATCTGATCTGGTAGATGGATGGACAAACAATGTGAAAAGATAGCTCCCAGAACTACTGGGGAATTAAAGAAATGTGAAACAGTGTACCATTTTTCACCTGCCATCTTATAGTGACTTTTTAAAAAATTCTTATTGCTTTCTCATGTGTTTCTGATGGGCTTTCAGAAAACCTCAAATATTTGTACTCCTGGATCAAGCAATTCTTTTGTGGAATATATCCTATAGGAATAATGTAATTACAGGAAAAGCTTTATGTACTGAAGATATTAATTATAGTATTGATTTGTTTGATTAAGAAATTAATAAGAATTATATATAATCACTGGGTGGAAAATTATGTAGCCGTTAAAATGTTTATTTATTGTCTGCAGAAGAGCTTTATTTCCATTTGGTCCAGTGTATAGGAGAGGGCTCCGGGGTGGTTAAAAGGATGCCTGGTGGTTTCAGGGAGAGGCTCAGGCAGGAGCCAGACACCAGGGGGATGCAGAGGGGCCCCTCAAAGGCCTCTGGGCTCCAGAGGCTTCTGGTCATGCTTGAAGGTGAGCCTATCAAAAAGGTACTTGTCCAGTCCAGCCAGGGGGCCAGCCAGCCTGTGGAGGTTAGTCAGGTGGTCTAACTATGTTAATTTAAAACCTAGAAAATGTTTATGTTAAATGGGAAACGTGGTACAAAATTGTGAGGATACAAAATTGTACGTGTAGTATGTTTATGACTTTTTAAAAGCTGTGGAAAGAGAAGACTAAATAAGTAGATAATATTGTAATTAAAATTCTGTCATCCTTTTTTCTTCATTATATATTTTCCATGTTAGGAAACAAAGGCTAGCGACACGTTTAAGGGGGAAATTAAGAACACTTAATGTTTGAGGTGATTTTATACCTTTTCTTAATGACTAAAAACAATAGCTTCAGTCCAGATGTTAACGAATTTCTGTTTTCTGATATCAGAAAAAAAGTAAGAAAAAATGTGTAGGCTTAAATGTCACAATTATTACATCACTGATGCGAAGAGGCAGGTGCCTAGTTTGTTTTTTTTCCTCTTTCTCTCCATCTCTCTCTTTTAAAAAATGTAAAATTGTGGTAAAACACACGTAACAAAATTTACACCTTGACCGGTGTGCCTCGGTTGGTTGGTCACCGTCACGCAAAGTGGAAGGTCTCAGGTTCCATTTCCAGTTAGGGCACATGCTTGGGCTGCAGGTTTGGTCGCTTTACAGGTCTGCCTGCTCTATAAGTGACATCACACAGTATTTGTCTTTTTGTGATTGGCTTATTTCACTTAGTTTAATGTCCCCAAGGTTCATTCATGCTGTAGCATGTGTCACTTGTCACAATTTCCTTCCTGTTTAAGGCTGAATAACATCCCATTGTATACATATGTCGCATTTTAAAAATCTGTTGGGGCAACACTGGTTAGGAAAATGATACAGGCTTCAAGTGCACATCTCTATGACACATGATCTGTATGTTGCATTGTGTGTGCACCACCCAAAGTCACATCATCTTCCAACACCACATATTTGGCCCATTTGATGCTCTCTACTCCTCCAGCCCCTTCCCTCTGGTAACCACCACATTGCTCTCTCTGTGAGTTTCAGTTTATGTCCCACAGATGAATGAGACCAGACGGTTCTTGACTTTTTCTGTTTGACTTACTTCACTTAGCACAATATTATCACCATCCATTTGTTGTCACAAATGGCAGTATTTTATCTTTTCTTATGGCTGAGCAGTATTCCATTGTATATACATAGCACATCTTCTTTATCCAGTCCTCTATCAGAGGACACTTTGATTGGTTCCATGTCTTGGCCACCACGAATAATGCTGCAGTGAATATAGGGGTACATATATCTTTGCGAATAAATGTTTTCAGATTTTTCAGGTAGATGCCCAGAAGAAGGATTGCTGGGTCATGTGGTAGCTCAATTTATGAAGTTTTTGAGGAACCTTTATACTGTTTTCCATAGGCTGTACCAATTTACATTCCCACCAGCAGCGAATGAGGGTTCCTTTTTCTCCACAACCGAACCCTTGTTGTCGTTACTACTTGTCTCGTTGATGATAGCCATTCTAACTAACAGGTGTGAGGTGGCATCCCATAGTTTTGATTTGCATTTCCTTAATAGCTAGTGAAGTTGAGCATTTTTATATATTTGTTGGCCATTTGTATGTCTTCTGGGGAGAAGTATCTGTTCAGGTCCTCTCCCCTTTTTTTTAATTGGATTGTTTGTTTGGTGTTGAGTTACATGAGTTCTTTATGTATTTTGGATATTAACCCCTTGTTGGAGCTGCTGTTTGCAGATATCTTCTCCCAGTCAGTGAGTGGCCTTTTTGTTTTGTTGCCGGTTTCTCTTGCTGTGCAGGAGCTTTTTAGTCTGATGTAGTCCCATCCATTTATTTTTGCTTTTACTTCCCTTCCCTTTGGGGTCAAATTCATAAAATCTTCTCTAAGATCAAGGTCCATAAATTTAGTATTTTTGTTTTCTTCTAGTTCATTTATTGTTTCAGATCTTTTATTTAGGTCCTGTATTCGTTTGAATTAATTTTTTGTACATGGGGACAGAATGTAGTGTAGTTTTATCCTTTTGCGTGTAGCTTTCCGATTTTCCCAGCACTATTTATTGAAGAGGCTTTCTTTCCTCCATGCATTTTGCTTATCCATGCATCCATCGAGGAACATTTGAGTCGCTAACACCTCTTGGTTATTGTGAATAATGCTATTATGCACATGGGTGCACAAATATCTCTCTGAATTTTTTGGATATAAATACAGAAGTGGGATTGTTGGATCAAATAGTAATTCTATCTTTAATTTTTTGAGGAACCACCATGCTGTTTTCCACAGTGGCTGCACCTTTCACGTTCCCACCACGGTGCACCAATGTTCCAATTTTTCCATATCATCACTAATAACATATATTCGTTTATGTTTGTTTTATATTAGCCATCCTAATGGATGTGAGGTGATATCCCATTGTAGTTTTGACTTGTCATTTCCTTCATGTTAGTGATATTAAGAATCTTTTCATATGTTTGCTGGCTAGCCTTCTCTTTAGTTTTTAATTATGTCTTTGCACAAAACCATAGAAACTTTAAATTCTACCCATTTTTTTAACCTGTTTCTTTCTGAAAGGTTCTCCTCCACTTGACATTCCATCTCGCATAACCCATTTATTCTTATTCTTACCCAGCTTACATATCCCTCAGTTGATTATCTAGATTTTTTT
>VMDR010006086.1:0-29594 GCA_007922815.1 Macrotus californicus
TTCAGCAAACCCTTTAGTATTTGTTGCAATACTGGTTTGGTAACAAACTCCTTTAGCTTTTTCTTGTCTGGGAAGCTCTTATTTTTCCTTCAGTTTTAAATGACAGACTTGCTGGGTAAAGTAGCCTTGGTTGTAGGTCCTTGATTTTCATCGCTTTGAGTGTTTCATGCCACTCCCTGCTGGCCTGAACTGTTTCTGTTGAGAAAGCAAATGACCATCTAATTGGAGCTCCACTGTAGGCAGCTAATGGGTTTTCTCTTGCAGCTTTTAAGAGTCTTTCCTTTTCTTTAGGCTCTGTGATTTTAATTCTGATGTGTTTTGGTGTGGACCTCTTTGAGTCCCTCTTATCGGGGACTCTGCACTTTCTGGACTTGTGTGTCGTTTTTCTTCACCAGACTAGGGACGCTTTCAGTCACTATTCCTTCAAATAGGTTCTCAATCTCCTGTTCTCTCTCTTCTCCTTCCTGTATCCCTGTGATGCAGATGTTGTAATGTTTCGTGTTGTCCCAAAGTTCCCTTACACTATCATTAAAATTTTTTTTTCCTGCTGCTCTCATTAGGTGTTTTTTTCTACCTTTGTCTTCCAAATTGCTGATTTTATTCTCTGCTTCATCTAATCAACTGTTTATTCCTTCCAGTCTATTATTTATTTCAGATATTGCCTTCTTGTTATGACTGGTCCTTTTTTATTGTTTCTATATCTTTTTTCGTACTGTTGAGCATCCTTATTATCATTACTTTGAACTCTATATCTGATAAATTGCTTGCCTCCATTTTATTTAGCTCTTCTTCTGGAGAACTCTCTCGTTCCTTCGCTTTGGGCCTGTTTCTTTGTCTTCCCATTTTGGCTGCTTCTTTGTGTTTGTTTCTATGTATTAGGTAGGTCTGCAAAAACTCTGGTGAAGACCTACGTCAGACGTTGCCTGTGACTGGCCCTGGGCAACCTGTTTGGAGCTCTCAGTGATCCACAGCTTGTGGCTCCTTCTGTTGGGCCTGTTTATGTGCAGAAGTAATGGGGCTGGCTTTTACCAGCACCAGTGCCTGGAGGAGGGTCAGCTAAAGTCTCAAAGCTCCTAGTGATCCACCTGCACCTGCAGGCTGTCTGTTAGGCTAAATCACTGAAAGAGCCTCCAGGTGTATTCCTCAGCAGGGCTTAAGCTCAACACGGTGGGGCAAGAAGGAGTCCTGTGGGTGGGGCTATTGCTTTCCCCCAGGCTGATATTACATGGTGGGGAGAAAACAATAGCTTCTCCCCTGAGAAAGATAGCTTCTGCAGTATGGGCAATGACTGAGCAGAGAGATCCTGGTAGCTGACCCTTCAGCTCTCTCCCCTGATCTACTAACCCCTGACTCTCCTCATGAGGTTCTCGTTCACTCCACCCTCCCTCTGCCAGAGCCCAGGGTAAGTGGTTGCAACTGAGGTTTTTTGCATTGGCCCTTTAAGAGGGTGTCTGTGTCTCTAGCTGTCTCTCCCTGTTGGACAGAAACCCTGCTGCTTTTCACAGCCACCTGTTATATGGGCACATTTCCCAGGTCTGGTGTTCCAGGTTAGGAACCTGGCTTGGGGTTTAGACCCCACACTTCTCAGTGGGAACCCCCTATCCACTGAAATATCCCTCCAGGACTTCAGCTGCTACCTGTGGGAGCCCAGCCAGCCCTCCCGTGCCTCTGCACTTGCTTACTTACCAGTCTCATTGTGGTGATGTGGTCTCTTCCTGAAGTCCTTGGTTGTAAGGTTTCTCTCCAGCTAGTTATTCAGGATGACTTTTCTAGAATTTAGTTGTAATTCCAGTCTGGTCCTGGAAGGAGGTTAGTGTAGCTTCCATGTACTCTGCTGCCATCTTGTATCTTTGCCGATGTGTTTTTAATATAAACCATCTTGCTAGTAAAATATTGATGTGTTACCAGGAATAGTTGTAGTGTGTAGTAACTTGCAAATTTTTGTAATTGTGCCATATGTTTTTCTTTTATGTGTTTTTACATTAAAAAAGATGAAGCTCCTTTTAACAATTTAACTGACTTTTTTCAAGTCATAAAGGTTTTATTTTTTATTTGTTATTTTGAATGTAGCTAAAAATTGATTGAATGTATTTAAGAAGTTAAAAAAACAAACGTGTAGATTCAGTAAGTCCCTAGTCCTGAGCTAGAGTGGCCCCATTTAAAAAGGACCTCTTCTTTGTCCCTCTGAGGGTAGGTTCTGCTCCCAGGGTGCATATCCCCAAGCTTGTGAGGTGGCAGGGAGTGTGTTCTGAATTGAATACGCAAGCTTAGACGTCTACTTACAGACATGGGAAGCCACTTTGTAGTGCCAAAAGGAGATGGGGAGGGAAGAGAGAGAGGCAAATCTGAGGTCATTTTGAAGTATATTTTTAAAGGCAAGAAATGAAAATGTACTTTAATAGCTTATCAGCTTGATTTATATCTTTGAAATATTTAAACATATGATATGTGAGACTCCATTAATATTCTTGTTCTTATGTTTTTGTTCCCCTTTAACCACCAGTGTCGTGGCAAACTTGGGTCAGTTTTTAAAACAAAACAAAAATGATTGAATTTATTTGCTCTTATTTTCTTAATTATCTTAACCTATTAATAAACACTTTAACAGGTTATCTTTGAATTTAACCATGAATTATAGGTAAAAGGCTCTACCTAAAGATACTTTTCAGAGCTTTTAGATTCTTAGAATAAAATTACCCCAAATATTTTAACTCTTTCAACTCTTCTAAAAGAATATTGGCAAAGGGGGGAGATAACAAAAAGGCAGTTAAATAATTCGCTAGTGGTATTTACTTAGTTCTTTTATGTGTTTAAGGCACAGGGGAACTATTTTTAGTGTAAAAAAATGTTCCTTGCTCTAAAGGAGCTCATGGAATGGATGGGAAGGCAAGAGAAACGTACACGGAAAACTTAAAGTGAAACAAAACAGCAAATATGAAGTCAGTGTTACTGTGTAGGTACAAAAAGGCAAATGGGCTTGAAGGATCTATATAAACAGACTTGCAGTCTGTTTAGGGCTTTGAAACTTTGGGTAGTTGCTGAAGGGTTCTGAGATACAGGTAATAGGATAGAGTCTGTGATTTGGAAGGGAGAAACAAATGGTTATGTTCAGATGTCCTGGCAGAAGGAACCGAGAGCAGGTAGCCTACAGAGGTCTTGAACTCATGGACCAGACATGAGGCCGAGGAGCTAATATTTGGAAAGAGACATGTTTTCTCTTTGACAGAGCTTACATTTTCTATGGTTTTCAGAGGCGTCACTGATTTCCATGGAGAAGACATGATTGATGATGAAGTAGAATAGTATGATGGGAAATAAGTGCCATGCCAGTAGGATGAAAAGTCTTACCTTTTTCACTTGCCACACTCCTATTTCATCTCCTCCTAGCATTTCATGATGTTTACCTGTCTGCTTCTCTAGATGAAGAAATGGTAAACACCACCTAACTCATATTTCAAGTAGATCAGGTATATTTCCAAAATTCAACCGGTGGAATATAACGATATTAAACTTGTCTGTACAGAGCATAGGGAAGTGTCTTCAGCCCCAGGCAATGAAAACACATTACTCTTTTATGTGAAATGTCACGTGGGGTAGGGCAGGCAGCATGGCAAAGCAGAGAAAGGCATTGGAAGCTGGAAGGGCTGTGAGCTTGGCTCATGATTGTCCTTGTACTGAATGGCTCCAGGTCTGGGGACAGCTCATGTGTCCTTGGACAGCCTCATTTAAGGAGCGTAAATTCCATGAACTCCAAGGCCCTTTCCAGCTCTAACGTTCTGTAATTATGTGGATTAGATCTAACACCAAAAGAGCATTTCATCAAATGGATTTCAATACACTTTGAGTCAGACTCTGGTTGAGTTTTTTGCTGGCTATGACAGCATAGAATGACGTGGCTGTGGATTTATCTATGATTAATATTCGTGGGAAACTTAAGGAGGGGATTTTTTAAAATGCTGATCGCGAATTAAGATTATTAGGTCATTTAGTGAAATTACATTTCCCCGATCCATAAATCACCATTAAAAATGAGTTAGCTTGTAGATGGGATTTAATAGATAACATTCCTTCTGTGAATTTTTTAGGGACTGTCCATGAGAGACATGAAGTGAGGCCAATTTCCTATGTAAAACAACAGACACTTTTGAAAACATTGAGAGGTAGTGTGGTGATTGGTTAAAAGCACGCATTCTGGAGTCACATCAACTTAGGTTCAAATCCAAGTTCTGCCACCTGATAGCTGTGTGAACTCGAGCTAAACATTTCTGTGCTTCAGTTAACTCATCTGCCTCATCAGGTTATAGGGATTAAGGGAGTTGATTACATATTCAGCGCTCAGAACACCATCTCCACAAGTAAATTTGGTGAAATACTCTTACTATATTTGATAAAGCCTTATTATCATTTGACAAGACAACACCCTGGCATGCAGAGCTGGAGGCATAATAACGTGGACCAATACATCTTCTTCATCAGTTCAGCCACTGTTTAAATGTTTTTTGGAATTTCTCCAAAAGCCAAAAAAAATGACATTGTTCTGATCGTTGTTTCACCGTATTTGTACTTTACTAAACGTGAATATATTTTGTCTGTTTGGGACACATGCTTTCCTTCAAGGAGGAAAGTTTTAAGTGACCTGAAGTTCAGGAAGAAGAGGTTTTCGAGGCAGAAGTGGATGAAGGAAGGGGGTCTTAGGTTCCCTTTGTGCTTTCAGGAGACAGTGAATATTCATTGGAGTGGTGTTTACTGAGGCAATGTCCTGCTGTAGTTCTAGTTCGAGGAACCAAAACGTCAAGTTCAGCTGAAGCAGTGAGTTTCTAAGTTAGCCCTATTGAGGCTACTTTATTTTAGATAAAAAATTGAGGTTGGTCTTCAACTAATAATTAATGAATTACCTCAGAGTATCTCAAGTTAAGCTTTATTTGAGTTTTAGAAAACTCCTAGCAAAGCATCTCACTCTCAGACATCCCTGGAGATCAGAGGTACAAGCCAATAACCAGAAAATTAAAAAAGAGGGATGGACGAGGCCATTGGGTCTTTTTGTCGCCCCCACCCTTCCTTCAGACTCTTGCCCTTCTCGCAGATGATTTTCTGCCAGGGTTTTCTGATGCCTCTCTGTTCCTCAACTGAGAGGGATTCATTTTTTATGGGGCTCATCAGAAGCGGGCATGAAAGTTTTCTTCCTGTCTGAAGGATCAAGCCATGAAAAAGGTCTTTCATTTTCTCTTCATTTGATCCAGAGCAGAGCAGCGGGCCCTGTGAAAGGGGTGTCCCGTGGCCCCAGTACCGTCCCCTTAGGCCAAGGGGAACTCTGCAATGTCCCATCTGCCCTATGCAAAGGGGCGGGGGCGGCTGTTCTCCCTGGCAGGGAGCCCGACAGCAGCGCCTGTGCCAGGACTGTGCCCTGAGCCAGGAGGTAGCTGTCTGCTGTGTGAGACACACTGTGGAGGGACGTCGGTGGTCTCCACTTCTCCCTGAGGTTGACAAGATTCCAGGATACCCCCTCACATGCTGCTGTCTGGGTCAGACGGGCGCACCATGAAAGAGCACTCCAATAATGAGGGCACACAAAAAGGAGGAAGAAAATAATGAGTGTGTATACATTTTCTTGGATGTCAAGAACATTAGATCTATCTTATCTCTTCCTCTGCACTTTAATTCCAATTATGTTTGTAACCCAATTAAGCCAGTTAGGCTGTGTTTTTGGCTGTGGCCAGTGACAGCTACAATCTAGAAACTGGTGCACACGCTGAATTCTACAACCTCGTGCTGAAAGTAGTTGTCATGTGGGGCAACGCCCAAAGGTTTGGGCTGTGCTTCTCCTGTGTCTGCTAAGGACAGATGCCGTTTGGCAGAGCACACACCAAGGGAAAGTGTCCCCATGGCAAATGTATTTTCTACCTAAACATACCATTTCTATAGAACACATGTAAGCCCCACATGTCTCCCACTTTGAATACTGACGACAGCTTTACTTGGGAATCATGCCTTTCCCAGCATATTGTTAAGAGATGCTTTTTCTGACCAGCATGCACCTCAAATTAGACATAAACGGAAGCCATGTGAAACCTTGCCAAATAAGGTTCATGCTCAATAAATGTTTGAATGAATGAATGACCAGTGGGCCTTCACATCAAGAGCATATACTTTAATCAAGTATCATTTCCACCACTTAGAAACACATATCCCTCATGCTGTCTTATACACTTCCCATGACTTCATGATCATTCTCTCCCTCTCATTTTCAAAGAGCAAGGGGGCAGCACATGAGGAGCCGTAACATGTACAGATCTCACTTTGCTCTATGTGGATCTCACACTTTCTCTCCCTGTAATCTAGAAGGTATTTCTGTTATCATTTGTGCATTTCTCATGCCCGAGTCAACCCCTCAAGCTGGTGCCCCAGCCCAGGCCAACTTTCTGTATTTTGAGGACGGTTCTTTACATGAGTGGCGTTACTTGGAATGGGTGGAATTAAATATGTGAAAGCAGAAATCAGCCTTATTGTTTGTCATCTCTATCCCTTCAAACACATTCTATGGACTATTTCTTTTCCATCTCCTGGATTTATCACTAACTCTTAGAAAGTAAAAAAGCTTTATTTCAGGGACATTTAAAATGTCTAGTTGAATGTAGTAATTAAAATTCTAAATTTTGTTCAAGTGAACATTTCCCCACTTGCCCGTGCTAGGTGGGTTTTTGGTGGGCAGCCTGCAGTGAGGAAGGGGTACAGTCAGCTTTTGTTCTATTCCCCCCTGATCCCCAGTTTTGCTCTTTTGCCTTTCAATCCCAGCTCATGCAACTCACTTTTTGTGGGTTAGGCCCAGAAGGAGCGGAGATTGAGGGGAAGGGCACGTGTTTGTGTTGAAGGTGTTGCCTGTAGTAAGTGGATATTTATAGCTGCTTCTCTGCAGGGGCTTTTGTGGTTTTCTCTGGGGCTCCTCTGTTGGACAAAAATCTCCTTGTAATTTCCAGGATAGCCAGTGCCTTGGGCTAACTGTTCATAACTTTACCCCAAGCCCTTAGGCATTGAGTTCACCCATACTGATCCTATTAGAGTCCCATTGTCCCTGCTCTACAACCCCGGCTTCTCCACCAGAGTCGTTTAAGACTGCTCCAGGCTGGCTCTGTCCAGCTGGGGCCACGTCTGTTTCATGGTTTTCTCTTCCATTCTCTTGCCCTCACCATCACTTGAAGCACCAATGCCTTCCCCTTTCTCTTTGCCTTAGTCCAATAATCTCAGTCCTTGCCTTTAGATGTCTGAAGCATGAGTCAGACACCTGTCCTGTGTCACCCAACCTTCTAGGGACACACATGAAGCTCTCCATTTGTCCCCCAAATAAATGCCCCTCACTAAGCTTGAGAAAGGGGAAGACCCTGTGCTCTTCCTTCCATGAGGGAAGTGAGAGTGGGGAAGAAAAATTCCACTTTCCAGCTGCTTTCTCCAAATGACATCTCTCTCACAGCCTTTTAACTTCAAAGTTTCTCACACTGGCTTTGGGGTCCTGCCTCGGGAAGTCCTTGCATAGGTGGTCTGGCACCTCCCTTTGGAATGTGCAGGTATTTGGTACCTATGGATTTGCACTCAGATTTTCAGGCATAGCTGAAACTGTGCAGAAAGCATTCCATTTTAACATCTTACTACATGTGTGTAAATATAGATATTTTTATAATCCCTGCTCATTAGCATACACTGTTTTGATTAGGAGAAACTATATAAAACAATAATAGCACATTCTTGCATAGCATAGCACTTACTACATGCCAGGCACTAATTGTCATTGTTTACTCCTGAAAAAATTTCTAGCGGTATTCACATTTTTATGGAAAGGCATAAAATAGATTTGGTCAGTGTTATTTTCACTTGCAAATGGAAGACTTGGGAAGTATGAAGACCTGTACTTGACTTTTTATAAAGATTATCTGCCATCAACTTATTCACATGCAGGCTTCTGCAGGTCTGGAATTCTCTTCCCACTGCATAGGGGTACGTAGTGGGAATCCCAGTTGATGATAACATCTAGTAAAAAATGAATCAGCACAGTCAAGTTTCTTAGCCTTGAGGACTTCTGGATTTTGGATTTTGTCTTTGGAAGAGGTTAGGATCCTCCCAAGGGCTGAGCCCTCAAATATTCTTCCAGTCCTCCTCAAAAGTAGAGTCTGTATTTTTGCATACTCTGATTCCAATGATGATTTATTCATTTGCAGCTTTTTTCCAATTTAGGGTCAGTTAGATTACCAGTTTACTATAAAGGGATATAACTCAGGAACAGCCAGACGGAAGAGGGCAAGGTGTGGGGTAGAGCACAAAGCTTCCATGCCCTCTTCACTCTCCCCGCACCTGCACATGTTTACCAACCCAGAAGCTTTGTTTAATCCTTATCACAACCCTATGAGGCAGATATAATTATTATTCCCACCTTTCAAGGTGAGAGCACTGAAGAATAAGGGTCTCTCACCTTGCCCAAGGTCACTCACTAGTAAGTGTCAGAGGTGGGACTCGAAGTGGTGTAGCAAAGCTACACATGTGCTCCTGACCACTGCGCATGTTGCCTCACAGGCTATGGTAGGGAGAGGGGCATCCTCTCAGCAGGCCCACAAACCTGGAATGAATTCTAGCCGCTCTACCTGCCAGGTGACTTTGGAAAAGTTACACTTGGCACTAGTTTCTTCCTCTGGAAAATGAGGAAAATGCATTTGGGCTTTTGTATTCATGTGGCATGCATCTGGTGGCATTTGGCCCTTTCTATGCCTTCTCCACACTCCTCCCTCCACAATGCTAGCCAGAGACAGAGTCTCTTTACTTCCAGTCCTCCAGATCCTGTAAAATCTGTCCAGCATGAAGACATTAAGCCCTGCTCTAGCTTAGCAAGCAAGCTGAGGCGGCATCTCTGCTCTATTTAATGGGTGGTCCTCTCTTTAAAGGAAGTAGGGAAGGTCTGCAAAGATATTTCTGTATTCCTGATCAAATGCAGGCCTTCACTGAAGTTTCTCAGCTATGTCTTCTCTTTCACAGCAGTCCCGATGCATATGCACGAGCGGTAGAGTTTGGGGGAAGCGTTCCGGCAGGATATGAGTAGTTCTGCCACAGCCTGGCTATGAGCAGGACTGTCCCCAAAGACACCACGTGGTACCTGGGACCTGGGCATAGGGGTTGCTGTGGTGCATTAAGTAGGGACAAACTTAATTTGCACCTTCATCGTCCTTGCCATGTAAAAGTGGCACCATGAGTCATACATCACTCAGTGACTTCGAGAGAAAGGTTAATCAGTTTAGTCTTGCTGAGCCTCACTTTTCTACTTCCTAAAATGGGACAATAACATCGACCTCTTATGGCAGTTGTTGGGATCAAATATAATCAGGACTTCTTAGAAATTAAGACAGGCCTAGATCATTTCCGTTTTAGAAAGTTCTAATGTATTAGAACAACGGAAAAGAACAAATGCCAAACACAGGGTTGTAAAAATAATAGTATGTTCTAAATGTTTACTTTTACTAAACTAATGCTCTTAGCCCAGACAAATATACTGCAATATCATTCTGTAATTTATAAGATAAGGACTTACACTAAGTAAGGATTTATCTTATAGTTTATATCACATGACGTATAGTTTTATATAGCACAAAAATTCCTGCTATTGTTTCAGTGACCCTGAGTCTTGAGTGTCATTCAGAAACAGTGTGCAAGTCCGTGCCTGAGGCCCTTCCAGAATGTGAGGCCTGGGCTGAGTGTGTTCCCCCACCTGGTAGAGCCCTCAGGCTCTGCTAAGGCACTCAGGGGCCTTAATTCCCGTCTTCCCTTCTTTCCATTTCCCTTTCCACAAAGGCCACTAAAACAACCGTGAAAGAAACTCACAGGGTACTGTAATATGTTTGATCTCAGCATTGTCCCAGGGCCCCATAACGCTTTTTCTTGCATTTTCAGATTTTTTATTACTTTGATTAGCTTCCTTGGGCTGGTGCCATAAGGACACTAGAAACAATCTCATTTCATTACTGTTCATCGTGCATTTTTAAAAACTGAGAAATCATCACAACTCATAAAATACACTCCTTTAAAGTATACGATGGCTCGGTAGCTTTTCGTACATTTCCAAGGTTGTACAACCATCACTACCATCCAACTCCAGAACATGCCCATTACTGCTAAAAGAGACCCCATATGCACCCCTCATCCCCCCTTTCCCAGTCCATGGCGACCAGTCACCCACTTTCTGTCGCCATAACTTTGCCCATTCTGGACATATGACATGAATAGAAGCATACAGTACGTGGTCTTTTGTGTCTGGCTTCTTTCATTTTGCATAATGTTTTCAAGGTTCTTCCACGGGGCAGCATGCATCAGTCCTTCATTCCTTTCTGTTGCCAAATAACATTCCTTTGTTCCTTGGTATGGACAGGCCACGTTTAGTTTATCCACTCATCAGTCAGTCAGCATTGGGCTGTTTCCACTTTTTGGCTATTATGAATAGTGCTGCTTTGAACGTCCGTGGGCAAGCTTTGGTGTGGACACGTGTTTTCCATTCTCTTGGACATATACATGAGAGTGAAATTTCTGAGTCGTATGGTAACTCTCTGTTTAACGTTTTGAGAAACGAACACATTGTTTTGCAAAGTGGCTGCACTCATTGCGACCCCACCAGCAGCATTTAAATGTCCTAACCTGTCTACGTCCTGGCCAACACTACTGCCGTCATTTTGAGGACAGCCGTCCTCGTGGGTGTGAAGTGTACTGTATCTTGTGGTTTGGGTTTGCATGCCCCTGAAGACTAATGATGTTGAATATCTGTTCCTGTGCTTACTGGCCATGTGTATATCTTTTTGGAGAAGTAAGTCCTTTGCCTATTTTTATATTGGGTTATTTGCAATTTTATTGTTGAGTTATAAGAGTTCTGGATACTAGATCCCTACCAGACACATAATTTGCAAATATTTTCTCCCAATCTACGGGTTGTCTTTTCACTTTCTTGACAGTGTTTTCAGAGGCACAAAAGTTTTTACTTTTGATAAAGTCTAATTTATCTATTTTTTGTTTGCTTGTACTTTACATGTTACAAGAAACCATTGCCAAATTCAAAGTCACAAAGATTCACACATATGTTTTCTCCTAAGAATTTTATAGTTTTAGCTCTTGTCTTTAGGTGTTTCCATTTTTAGTTATATTTTGTATGTAGAGTGAGGTAGGGAATCATCGCTCTTTTTTTTATTATTATTGCTAGAAAATCTGGTCTGTCAGTGCTGTGATGTCAGGAAGGACGTCATTGCAGAACCGATCGCCAGGTCTTAGGGGACGTAAAAAGCCAAGCTAGGACTGCTCCTGCTGCCTGCAGTTATCAAGAGGATTTGGGTATTAAAAGATATTTGGCTGCTGCAATGGAGGTGAAAGTTTAACCTAGGAGGAAGAGCTCTGTCCCTTTGACACACTAAATTTATGAAGAGAATAATCACAAAACCTTTCCAGCTGGTAATTCTACTGAGCAGCCAGTAGAATTAAATCCTGACTCACAGGTCTGCAAGACTCCATCCTGGTCTTGAAGGCGATAAGGACTCCATCTCCCCCTTTGCCTAACGTCATCTGCATCTCCTTTGACACAGCAAGAGGCAGAGGTTCAGCTTACTGACGCCCTACAAGGTCCTTTGTCTTTTCTGCTAGACACCCTCCATTTAGCCAAAGGGTGTCCTAGAAGGAAATCAGAGGAGGGAGGGAGGGGGGTGAAGTGGGCACCGATTCTCTGGGGTCCCTCGCTGCGAGGTTGCTGCAGGTGGCGGTGCCGCTCAGCTCCTATCAGTGTCCTCTCAGCTCTGCTTCCCTGCATCTGCCTGTCCTGGTACCTGTTCCCCTCTTTGCCCTTCCCATCCGTTTCTTGCCCTGGAGTAGGGCACTACTTTCAGGGGTTCTCTGTGTCCTACACACATGAGACCCTCATCAAATCATCCCATTCTTCCTGTACTTCCTCACTGGACCTGCCTGACACACCTTCTGCCCCAGTCAGGCCCTCGTGTACTGGACAGGCCAGACTTCGAGCCTTTCCCTTCAGAACAAATCTGTGAAATGCATTTAGTCATTCAGTTACTGTCACTGAAGTTCGTACCAGGGATGTGAAGTGCCTATTATGAGCCAGCTCTTCTAGGCACTGGGTTTTTAGGGTGAATAAGACTGCTGAAGCCCTTGGTCTGGAGGAGCTTACGTTCTAACAGGGAGACCGATGTCGAATCAAATAGATATATATTACGTTGTTAGCTACTGATAGGTACTTGGGGGGAACAGCACCGGCAGAGGGAACAGAAATGGGGGGAGGCGCTATTTTAGATAGGATGAGCGTCCCAGAAAGCCTCTCTGAAGAGGCTTGAATTAACTGAAAACGACTCACGCGGCCGTCTGGGAGAGGGGCGCTGCAGGAGAAAGAGCAGCATGCACAGAGGGGCCGGCAGAGAGACCACGGGCAGAAGGAGGGAATGAGGCAGAGGCCAGCAGAGAGGTAGGCAGGGGCCAGCTCACGCAGCGGCTGGGGGCCGTTGTAAGAGCTTTGAATTTCTTTCTCAACGAAATGGAAGCCATGGGAGGATTTTAAGCAGGGGAAACCGTGGTCTGAGTTAGTTTTAAAAGGCTCACCGTTCAGTATGGCCAGGGCAAAAGGGTCCCTAGGTAGCCCCGTCAAATGACAAAAATAACACAGTTTAGTAACCAGTTTGATGTCCTTTATTCAAAGGACAACAGTTCACGGCCTGGGGGAGCACGAGCCTCACCATCAGTGGAGCACCCTTCCCTGGAGATTTTGGGCACGAGTGGGTTTTCCAGAGTGTTGGAAGAGGCAATGTGGAACCAGGACAGGGTTGGCTAGGAGGTTGGGGATTTCCTGATAAGCCTAGCAGGTCCTGTTTTCTAGAGTAAGGTAAGCCAGCCACAGCTGAGTTGGAGGACTATGATTGGTGTATGTTAGGTTTCCCTGACAGGTTTCCCATAAGAGCAGGCTGACATAGGTTTTGATCTGTGTCATGGGCTGGGCCCCTGGGGCAGCCTCTACTTCGTGGGACCCAATGTACAAATTACCTTTATCAGTGAGTAGCCTTGCCTTTTCCTGTGTGGCCTCAGCCACGTCCACTAATATGTTCTAGAAGGCTGAGCCACTTCACAATGAATGTGACGTGGTATCTGTGGCATAGGAATGTACCGAGAGAGAGGCCCTCAGGAGGTGGCTGGGTGGCCCAAGAAACAGCAGAATTACACTGGCAGTGGAGGTGGGGATAACAAAGAAGACCGATAGGAGAAAGATGAGCAAGAATGTTGTGAGAAAGAAATCAGAGGGGGTGCCGAGAAACAGAGTGGTTCACGGCAGAGCAGGGCAATGGAAGCTGTACAGAGAAGGGGAGTCAAGAGCGTGTGATTTGGAGTCCAGCAGCCCTGGGTTTGAATATGGACACTGGTGATTTATTCATGACCTTGAACAAGTTACCTTCATTCTCTAAACTGGCTTCCTCATTTGAACAAAGGGATAATAACAAATACCTCTTTAGACTCAATGCGATTAGGTGTATAAAGTACTTACTTAGCAAAATACATGGTACATAGTTAACCCTTATGGTTGAAACTTATAAAAATATAATGGAAATATCTGCTATCAGGTGTCCCCAAGACTTCTAACCATAGGAGGGGTCCTGTCCTTTAACATGCAAATAAAAAGAGGGAAGGTTCATTCCGTGTTCCAGGCAAAGCCAAAGCCACCCCTCCCCCACCCTTCTCTGAGTCCCCACGCCCTCTCCCACCTCTCCTGCCTTCCTTTGGCCAGGAGTCGGCCTGTCTGAGGAACCCAGCCCTTCCTTCTGGGTTTCCCCAGAGCACGACTACCTCAGGCAGTTTTGCACAGCAAACTTTCACTGAGACGGTTTCAGTACGGCATCCATGGAAATTACCCATCAGTCGCTGCTGTAAATGTCCTCAGCCACTCCACACACTGGACTGTCTCCCTGGCCTTTTCTAAGCCCCAGTCTCTCACTATTTCTAAAGGCCAGTCTGTCATCCTCCAAGTTTCCTTTTTTTTTCATGAAGTATACTTCCTACTCTGGCTGGGCCTATTTTTTAATGTCTAAATAATTTTAAAATGTCTTTGCTAAACCAAGGCCATTTTAGTCCAGAGCTCTATCCACTAAAAATCACAGGAGATTTTGAGATTACTATCTTCTTTTACCTCGGTCAAATTCCCAGGCATGGCCCGGCTCTCCTAAACAGGGGGAGCAGAGCAGATGTATGTTGTGCCGCTGTGTGTCACCTCCCCCCCCCCCCCATCACCTGCAGAAAGGGACCTAGTTAGTGTTTTGTTGCAAAGAGCGGAACTTCCCTTTCTGTCAGTAAACAAGGCACTGGGGATATCGTAGGAAAAAAGAAACCCTAGTGTTTACTGAATAGCAAGCAGGAAGCAGAGCAGATAGTACCAACATCTCAACAGCTGGGGGAAAGCAAAGGATCTCCCCTTATCCTCTTCAGTACCAAGAAAGCAGTCACCCTTTCAGTCCAGAAGGAGAGCCAAACGCTTGCTACCTCAGCTAACACACAGACGTGCTTCTCTTGATCCTTTCAACGGCTACCCATTGGTCACCACTTAGAGTCTCAGCCACCCCCACGGAAGCTTGTGTCCCAACCAGTGTTGCCCTGGCCCCTCGCTGGGAGGTGCTGCACTTCATCGCCGCTCTGCTCATGCGCTTCCTTTTGCCTGGAATATTGATACACCCCATTCTTACCTAACAAAACGATTCAAATCCTAGCTTGTGCCACCCCTTTCACAAAGCCTTCCCTGATTGTTCTCTTCCTTCACTTTCTTAATTTAAGAATTGCTTCAACTAATACAGATACACGCTGCTTTATTTTGTCCTCATGTAGGTGCCTATATAATGGTCCCCAGTAGATGAAAGGCCCTCAAATGCATGCATTAATCCTTATACTTTTTAAAAATCAATAACAAATTGTACCATGGTCCTCAGTGCATAGAAAGTGGCCAACAGTCATTGAATATTAAACTAGTTTTCTGTTGCTGAGCATAACAAATTATTACAAATTTAGCAGCTGAAAGGAGAGCATACATTTATTATGAGTGTCCATGGCTCAGGAGTCTGAACAGTGCTTAGCTGGGTCCTCCGCTCAGGGTCTCACAGCCCACAGTGAAGGCATCGACTGGGGCTGCACTTTTATCTAAGGCTTGGCCCTCTTCCAAGTTCATGTGCTTTTTGGCAGAATCCATTTCCTTGCAGCTGCAGAACTTGTGGCGACTTGCTTCTTTGAGGCCATCAGGAGAGACTCTTTGATGCTTCAAGTCTCTGACCTCTAGACTTCTTTTAAAGGGCTCACCTGATTGGGTCAGGCCTACCTGACAAAGGGTAATCTCCCTTTGAGTAACTCAAAGTCAGCCCATTAGGGACCTTAATTACATCTGCAAAAATCCCTTCAGCTTTGCCTTGTAATGGACCTAGTCGTGGGAGTGCCGACCATCAAATTCACAGGCCCTGCCCACACTCAGGGAGGGGATGCACAAGGCAGGTACCCCAGGGGAAAGGGATTTGGGAGCCACTTCAGAATTCTTCCTACCACAAAGATAGTTGGGACAATAGTCTTAATAAAATGTTTTTTATTTGATTGTCTTACAAGACCCAAAATTGCTTCAAAATAATAAGAAAAACTTCAAATTAATTTCTATTTTAAATGTAAAGTCTTTAAATGATGTCTACGAAAGAAGATAGAATTGCTCCACTATTTTGGGGGGCAGACTGAAAATGAAAACAATAACTATTTCAGATCATCTCAGTTTGTTGTGGTGGGTTGTTTAGGGTTGGTTTCAGTTCATTCTATTCAATCAAGAAGCAAGAACACAAAATTTTCCTGTGCTGGTGACAGGGATGAGTTTGTTAGTTAAAAGATGGGGAAACAGGCTAAATGTCTATCTAAACAGCACGTAGTTTGAGAAACAGGCAAAGAGCTGTGGGGTGATTTTTGTCTTCTGTGGCGAGACTAGAGCCTCCAGCAGGGCCTGCAAAGTCAGCTGCAGGGAGTCCTCAGTCGAAGGAGCTCACATTAGAATTGTCACTTGCCTCTCAGAATTCTACCCAGCTTTTTCTCAAATATAGGATGGGGAAAAAGTAGATTTACAGCTTTTCATATGAAAAATAATATGATAATTAATAAATAATGATACAAGAATAAACTGTTTCGCATACTCACAGCCGTGAACTTGCCTTTGCCCCACCCGGTTTGTCCACCAAGTTGGGGTGGTGTAATGCTACCTTCAAACAGCCAGCAGAAGCCCTCGTTCACCCATTTCCCCTGTAAGGTCGTGAGCTTTGGGGCAGCATCAGCCATGATGTAACCACCTTTAAACCAGATTTGTGCCTGGACTGCAGTTTGCTAAGGGACAAAGGGCAGAAAGAATATTCTGTAGTTCGGTTTATGAGGAGAACATCTCACCAGGGGGGTTACGAAAGGAGAACTAGTCCAAACCTAATATAATAGTAGATGGAGTACATTAAAAACAATAAAAACAATTGAAGGATGCTTTCTTTTGGAAAATTTTGAAGTTCAAATACTGAATATTTGCACTGGGACGATTTGTTGGGCCCTGTGAACACATGATCTCTACTTATTTATATGCACTTGTCAGTGACTAGTAGCTGAGGTATGTTTACATGAATTTTTTCCAACATGATATGGAAGGGCAGGGCCAACAGATGTGGGAGGAAAGTCAGGCATTGGCATCCTGCTTTCTCTTGCATCTAGCCCCACCTCTGTGCTCTGCAGAGACCCAGCCATGGAGTGGGGGCAGGACTTTTTCACCCATCCCTGCCTTCCTGCTCCAGAATATATATTCACACAGGTAGCAAAGGAGTGAAGTGTGAGGCAAAAGTCCTCGAAGCTGAAATGACTCCTGGGGACTTTGGCTGTGGGGTGGGCGAGAGCAGGTATACCAGATCCCCATGCCTCTCCCCACACTGAGGGAGAGGTCCTGTTGCTGGTGGTGAGCAGAGCGCATGACCATTTTTCAAACTGCACTTTTAAATAAGATGTATACTAATGAAATTGTACACTTTTTTCAGTGTAAAAAGCTTTTATATATTAAAAAAAAACACAAAAAAAGATACCACCCAGCTAGCGGAAAGGACTGGGCACTGCCTTCAGCCTCCATTTGCTCCAGAAGTAGTGGTATCTCAAATTCAACAAGCCCCAAGCAGTAGGACCAGGCTCCCCCGGAGAGGAGAGGCTGGGACTCCTCGGCCTGGAATTTAGGGTCTCTGGCACTTTGCTTCTTTCTTGAGCCTCCACTTGTAAAGGGGTTGTGGAGACGGGGGCACCCACTGCCCACTGCTACCGAGATCTCCAGTGAGCCTGAAAAATACGTAAAACTGGCAGCTCTTCCTCTCATTTCTGTCTGTTGTTAATTTAATGAAGTCTCCACTTGCAAGAGAATTTCACTGGTTTGTTTAAAAACAAACTAGACCAGATTAGTTTCACTCATTCAACCTTCCACCTACTTGTTCCACTGACCTGCGTCATGTCCTGTAACTACAGGCTTGCTTTCTACTTCATTCATTATGATCTTCACAAAACACAATCTTTTTTAAAAACACTTTATTTAAACAAAATGATGAAATGCCCACAAATCAGAGTAGTTATTACTTAGGCTTACTAATGAATATCTTACTCCACAGGTGGCTCGGCATGAACCACCCGTGGAGAGGCTGCATGCAAAAGGGCTGACTCCTGATCAAAACCTGGAAAATGCCGATGGAAGCTGATGACAGATAAATGTGTCTTTTACAGGAAATAATAGCACTTATTGCCCTATAACAGAGCCAACAATGCCAGTGATGAACTGTCACTTTTATTTTCCTCAGCAAAATGTGATGTAATATGTGACTGATTTAGAGTTCAGATAAAATGTAGATGTATAGCTTTGAGAATGAAAATCGGTTCTAGGTCGACTTTACATGGTTTGTGGACATTTCTATTTGGAAACATAAACTGTCTCCTAAGTTCAGTGTGACCCAAGCCAGACTCCCTACCCTCCTATGATGGTCCCCAGCATTCGCATAGGCCTTGAGACGACGTGGTGAGGTTCTTTGGATTCAGCACTCTGAAAGTAGTGTCTGCTTTCCTCAGTCCTGTCTTCCCTTCTCTCTGTTTCCACAGCTGGGGGTCACTTCAGGCCCCTTAGCCCTTCACATCTGAACTGCTGACTTCAGGTTCCTGCCCAGTTGGGCCCACCAAAGGCTGCCATGCTTGTCTCGCTCCACCTGTTTGCACCATGTCACTTCCCTGCTCAGCGACCTGTCCCCACAACATCACACCCAGCCTTCCTGACTGGCCTCACAAGGCCCTCCCCAGGCTAGATTAGTCTCACTCATTCAACCTTCCACTTAGTTGTTCCACTGACCTGTGTCATGTCCTGTAACTCTGTCACTCCAGAGCCACCTGTGCCTGTTGTCACTTTGTGGCCTTTCTTCCGGCTCTTCCCCTCCCCTGGAATGCCATTCCTCAGCTCTTGTCTCATGACAGCTATCTTTCAAGGCTTATCCTTTGTCCCTCCTGCAGTCTTCTGGCACACCCCCACTGGCCTTTTACTCTTTGAACTCCTAAAGCGTTACAAATGTCTCCTCTACACATTTCAGCAATTTAATTACATGCTTGCCTGTACATTGCTTGTTTTATAGACAAGTCTGTAAGCTTCTGGAAGTCAAACTAACCCTTACAGTCTTTATCCCTCACATCGTGAGTACGTTGTAGAAACCAGGTTGGATCTGGAGAAGAATTCTTATTTTGAGATTATGTTGTCAACTATATGTACAGCCACAGTACTAAATGTTTTTAATATAAATGATTTCCACAGAATTGATTAATACTAGATTATAAGGTTTTATTTGCTACCAGCACAATAATTCTTTAGAACAAAAAAAACAAAGGAAGAGAAGTCCAGTGCTAGGATACATGCATTTTGAGTGTTAATTCCAAAGCCACCCCTTCAATAAAGCACTACTGTTCTGCACAGGCCAGCCATAGGCTAGCCATCATCACCTGCCCCCTGTATCCTACACATACCTCCGAACAATGGCATCACCTGGTGCTGTCTTCACACATCTCTCCTCCTTCCTTCCCCTTTACCTCAAACCGTGAGTTCCTGGATGGCAGAGACTGTGTCTTTCAATCCCTGAAACTGCAGAAACTGACACAAATCTGGCAACCAATTAGTGCTGCTGAATGAACGAATGGATTACGAGAGCCCTCATGTAACCGTGGGTGAGACATTCTGTCAGTACGGTTGTGCTTGGTAAATGACCGTTGAGTCTTTTCATAAATAAATCTTTTAATATTTTATTTATTTTTTAAAGATTCTATTTATTTATTCTTAGAGACAGGGGAAGGTAGGGAGAAAGAGAGGGAGAGAAACATCAGTGTGTGTTTTTCTCTTGCGTGTGCCCTACTGGGGCCCAGACCCACAACCCAGGCATGTGCCCTGACTGGGAATCAAACTGGCGACCCTTTAGTTCACAGGCTGGTACTCAAACCACTGAGCTGCACTAGCCAGGGCCCCTTTTAATATTTTAAGTGATTATTTAAGATAATTTTTTTCTTACTTTAGGAGATTTTAACTCTCAATGTATCCAAATTTTATCTTTTCACATAAACAATTTTAGAGGAAATTATTGCTAAGTTTAGACCAGAAGAAAGTGAATTGTTTCTTGCCAAACTTAGAGAAATTTGTAATGTATTTTTTAAATACGTGTAGTTATCTACTTCTTATAACTTTTCTTAAGAATAGCTCTCTTAAAAACGAAAGAAACAAATAATCTGATTTTTAAAATGGTCAAAGGACTTGAATTGACATTTCTTCAAAGAAGAGCTACAAATACAAGCATATGAAAAGATGCTCAACCTCACGAGTTATTACAAAATGTAAATGAAAACCACAGTGAGATACCACCTCACACCCATTGGCATGGCCAATATCGAAAAGCTACAACTAGCTAGTGTTGGTGAAGATGGCGAGGAACTGGAGCACTGCTGATGGGAATGTAAGATGTGCAGCTCCTCTGGAAAACAGTATGAAGTTTCCTCAAAAAAATTAAGGATAAAATTACTATTTGATCCAGCAATCCCACTTCCGGGAAGATAGCTAAAAGAATTGAAGGCAGGGTCTTAAATAGATATATCCCTACCCCTGTCCATTGCAGCATCATTCCTGACAGTCAGAAGGGGGAAACAAGCCAAACATTCACCAACAGATGAAGGAATAAACAAGACGTGGTACATGCCTGTACAAGGGAACATTATTTAACCTTAAAAAGGAGGAAACCCCGTCTCATGCTGCAACGTGAACTAACCTGGAGACATCGAGCTTGGTAAAATGAGCTCGTCACAAAAAGACCAACATTGCTTGTGTGGTACCTGAGGTCGTCCAACCCGCAGAGCCAGAAAGGAGAGCAGGGAGGGAGGGCTGTTGTCCGACAGGCGTAGTTTCAGTTTGCAAGGTGAAAAAGTTAGATTGGCGGCACGAGGTGAACACCGTCCACACTACTGAACTGTACGCCTAAAAATGATTAAGATGGTCAATTTTGTTTATGCTTTTTACTGTAGTTGAAACTAAAATTGAGATTATAAAAAAACAGCGCCTCACATATCACTCACCATCATCAATAATACATGTTAGTACATCAACATGAGCCCGTAGGTGCTTAACCCCTATTTCTGATACTAGTGGTCATGATGAAAAAATAGGAGAGCATGTTTCTGATTTCTATCACCTAATAATACGGACTTAAGTGACTAATAGGCTGAATAGCAGTGTGACTATTTTGTTGGAGAATGAAACTTGTTACCAAATACTGAAAAGTTTAATAAGACTTGTGCAAGCCAGAAACCACTGGAACAAATGTTATGGTAGTTACTAAGTATATTTGTTGATGAATATAGGTGTCAAGTAATTGGGTCTTAATGAAGTGGACATAATTTTTGCCCTTTTTATTATGCCGCATGCTTACTTACATTTTTTGCAATGTCACAATACATGTTACGTGGCTTATGGGATATGACGTATCTTTTTAAAAAGCATAAGTATATAAAAGCTGGAATTAAAACAGACATGACAAAAACTCAGCACTACCAAAGTTGACCACGTTCACCGGAAAAAGAAAATTAAAGCTCAGATATTCTTCTTGCTCTATTTTCTGTCTCCTATCGTTGGGTTCTCCATGTATTTAGTACATACATGGCAACTTTCTCCAGACTTTCTCTGTTGCCTTTTCAGCAGATGGTTCGGTGTCACGCCCAAAAAAGGGCACACCTCTTTAACCCTTTTAAGTCTTGAATCAAACACACCCTTATTAAAAGTGCTTTTCACGTCACAAACAGTATCTGTCATTCAGCTCAGCCTCTGGGAGACGGCGGCAGTGCTGGGAGGGGAGCGGCTGAGGGTTAAACTGGGCAGGCTGGAAGGAGGCCCCAATGGGGCTACTTTGAGAAGTAAGAAGACTGGTGTTGGTGATGCCTGCACAGCTGCCTTTGACTCCTCATATTCTCTGGGTATTTCTCTAGAACACACAAGAGAAGCAACACCATGGTAAGGAACCAACTGAACTTTTGTGATTTCTTCATTGACTAAGACTTTGTCTTGAACTTACGCTGTATTAGTATTGATGACATCAATTAACTTCACAATGTGTATATTGTCTAGAGCTGGCATCTTCTCTCGGCTTAAAAATTGTAAGCAATTGTGGGTAGAAGGAATATAATGGGAGGCTAAGTACCCTGGGGGCCTTTTGCTTGAAGTAGAAATGAAAGTACCCAGGATGTGATCTTTAAAATATTGCAGGTAATCTTTGACAAGCTAACCTTGTGAAATATATTTGAGTTAGTTCCATCAGCAAGTCTTACTCTGTTGCTGAGTGTGCGATAAAGAGCTTAGTTAATCCTCCCCCAACCCCAGTTAAAAAAAAAAATCTTTTCTCCCCATCCCTTTTCCAAATGTCAAGGGCAACTGATGTCCAGCTTGAAAGACACTGCTTGGGAAACATTGTGTTGACAGTAAGGAATGATATCTATTTCTCTTCATGGTAAGAGAAGGTAGAACTCTATTACACATTCTTTTAAAATGTAGGTTATCTTTCAAATGTGTTCTCCAGTGGGCGTTGTCCCCATAACAAGCTATTATGTATTGCACATACTTTCCCCAACCAAGATTTTTTCTTAGGACACAGAAATTTATGGGAGAGATCCAGCTTCTTATAACCCTATCATTCAGAAAATGCTATGGCTTAAAATCAGTGATGAGAAAAAACCAATCTTGTAAACCTTTAAGAGAAAGAAGTTTATATAAGGTCTATTAAACTTTGCTCGCTCTTTTGATCGTGGGGGCATAAACCTAAAGCCCCAGATAAGTGCATAGCCCTGTTTTTGCTGTTTTCTTTGTCAATCCTTAGCACTTTCCCCATTCTTTGATATTTTAGACACAATGGCTTCCTGACTGCACTGTTAAATAGTGTTTACACTAAGATGTGAACTCCTAATCTCCACAGATTTAACACCTTGTGTTTTTACAAGAAATGCCTTCTTTAAATGATTTGGCAAATTTTTGAAAAGGAAACATCTAAGTTGAAGAGCATCATGACTATGAACCTTTAAAAAAGCATTTTAAGTTTAATTAAGTGAAATTTATGATTTTGGGGTCAATCTTATTAAGTCTTAATGATAAATATCTAAGAAATGTACTAAGCCGGTTAATTGAACCGTAGCCTATGTGCATTGGTGTTGACGCTTGTTTAAGCTTGGAGCAGGGTGGGCAGGGCTGCAGGAAGAGGTACATTGGTCAGGCTGATAATTTCGAGGGTTGTTTCACCGTTGAATTTCCCTGCAATATGAGGTTAAGGTGCGGGGAAGGCACTGCAGGTACTAACAGCGTGGTGGCCAGTGAGACGACATCTTAATTTTCATTCAAATGTTGAAGTGGGCGGGAACCTGTGTCTCCAGGCATAATCAGAACTAGGGCAGGCTCAACCTCGGTGCACAGGCTTGTCCGCCTCAAGCCTGTACAGGAACAGTGTTTGCAAAATGCAATCCAGACATGCAAGCTGAGGCAGAGAGAAGGCATTCGGGGCTCATGCTGCCTGCCAGGGACAGAGTGCTGAGAGGTGATGAAATGCTTTACTTTGCAAAACTGAGGGAGCCGCAACTCTCTCAGACTCCTCATCCGCAGAGCACATGCAGTCCCAACACCCCCAGTTCAGCCTAGTGGAAGAGTGAAGACTTGCACCAAATTCCGTGGGAAGCAAATCCAGTGGACCTTCCCATGGGCAGGAAGGAAGGGGATGAGAAGGCCAGAAGAAGCAGAGAGTGGAAAAAGATATTAGACATTGAATGGAAACCCATAACTGTATAGGCCCCAGTGAGCTGAAGGGTGAATTTCTCCCCAGCTGGGTGGTCCCCGTGCAGTTCTCTGGGCTCCCTTGGAGCTGCGTCTCCTTGCCCAACTCCATGGTTCCCACCCCCATTGCCCCTCCTTGGACTGGCTCCTCCTCCTTCCCACCCTCCTTAGCAACATCGTTTGCTTCTGGGCTCTTTCTGGTATTGCTCTTCCTGCTTTCTCCCTGATCATGTGTGTGTGTGTGTGTGTGTGAGAGAGAGAGAGAGAGAGAGAGAGAGAGAGAGAAATGCAGCCAAAAGTACCAGAGCAGGAAGTGGAAGGACAGGAATGTGCATCTTCTGGTTCCGCCTGCTATATGTAACCCTAGACAAATCACTTAAATTACTTTTCACACTGCAGTTTATCAAATGTGAGATGAGGATGACAGTTACCACCTTTCAGGACTGTTATGAGGTCCCAGGCATGTGGTAGGTTCTTAAGAATTGTTAGCTGAAATAAGTCGCAGAAGAGTAAAAATAAAAAGCCAGTAAGTCTATAAAACATGCCTGATGCCATTAGAAAGCAAAGCAATGCTTTATTGTAAAATATAGCATGCATCAGAAAAGTCTATAATGTATAAATATACAGGTAAGATGTAATGAATAATTATAAAGCAACACCTGGATAACTAGACACAGGTCAACAAACAGCAGGTGGCTGCCACTTCATACGTCTCCTGGCATTCCTTTCTGATCACACCTCCCTCCGCTCCCTCATCACCAGGACCAGCACTAGGGTGAGGGGAGCAGGAACTCGCCTCAGGTGCAAAGATTAAGGGGGCACCAAAAACCTCAGAAATCAAGATAAATAATCAATATTTTATTGCAATATTTAAAAAAATAAAAGTTAATGAAAAACATCCATGATGGATAAAATATTACACATTTAAAGAGCCTCTGTACCACAAGAGAGAACCACCATCTAAACTGCTATGGTCATCACCCTTCTGCGTTCTTTATTGAGTTGACACCTATAAATATACCCCAAGACATTGCAGATCAATTTTCCTGTCCTTGAACCTCATATCAATGGAACTATATACCATCCTCTCATTTGTGCCTGGATTCTTTTGATCAACTTTACGTTCATAAAATTCATCTGCCAATTGTATGCAACTGAAGTCCCCTCATTTCTATTCCGTATTCTATTTTATGAATCACTGCAGTTAACTTATTTATCTTACTCATGACGAGTCTGCTTCTGTTTCTTGCTGGGGGCTGTTACAAGCAACACTGCTATGAATGTTCTTGTGCATGTGTTCCAGAACAATGTTTATGAGCTTCTGGAGGGCAGCGGTTCTCAAAGTAAGGTCTGGGAACCCTGGGGCTTCCTGAGGTCTTTCAGAGGTGTCCATATGTCGAAAGTATTTCCACAATAACACTAAGATGTTATTTGCCTTTCACTCTCACAAATGTCCAGCGGAGAACCAGAGACAACATGACACACAGCGATGTCTCACTCTGACGGATAATAGAATGGGTCTTGAGTATTGTGGGACTCTAAACATTGCTCAGTTTTAATTTCTAACCTGACATGTGTTGGTAGATGTAACCTACATAAACAAAGGCTCTTGAGGTCCCCAAGTTTTAAGGGTGTCCAGGGGTTCTGAAACCAAAATGTTGAGAACTGCTGCTCCAGGGAACACCCTGAGCAGAGGGATTGCTTGCTCACAGGCTGCGCATGTCTTTATCCTGTTAGATGATGCCGAAGTGTTTTCCAACGCAGGGCTGCCGATTCACATTCCTGTCTCTGGTGTGTGGTGGTTCCCGTTGCTCCATATCCTCTCTACTGCTTGGTATTACTGTTCTTTTTAATTATTTTCCAATCCGGTGGATATGTAAAGATATCTCATGGTGGTTTCCCTTTTCCTTCCTTGATTACTAATTAGCAATGTATCCTATGCCAGTAATTAAGGATATGTGCAGAGATAAGCTACAAATATGTTCCCTGCAGCCTGCAAGGCATTAAAAAAAACACAAATGAACAACTGTAGGAACTGTGCTACATTAACATAATGGAATTCAATGCAATGATTAAAAATGCTATTATAAAAATATATTTATTGGCCTGGCTTCAGTGAAAGAACAATATACCAAACAGCATATACAAAGTGACCTTATATAATGCCATCCAAAAATACCCAGAAAGAAAAAAAAGTAATAGTGGTGTTTTGGGATGGATAAATAAAGAATAATTTCTATGTTCTTCATTATACTAGTTTATATATATATTCTGACTTTCAAGTATGAATATGTAGTTTGTTTATTTTCTTTTAAGGTTTCCTTTTTCATTCTCTGTCTCTTCCCCAGATACTGTGCTAGGTGTTTCACAAACATCTCATTTGATCCTCAAAACAACCCAGAGGATGAGTATTTCAGAAACCGGATCTGGGGGGGATCACTTGAGGTTAGAGACAGGCCTTTATTCCTGTCTGAGACTTGTTCACTGTGGACTTCAGAAATAATTCAAGCCCCCAAGCCATTGGCCGGTTCACTCCACACTGCTGTCTGGCTCTCACTGTTGGCGGGTGGAGAATGAAGGATTCTGAAAGACATGGGTGGGTATGCCCAATGGTACCATGCACTGGGGAAGGGGCAGGAGGGACACAGTGGTGAACAAAATGACATTCTTGTTCTCATGGAGCTGACATTCTGTAAGGAAAGACAGACAGTAAAGTGCACCAACAAACACGAAGTACAGTTCAGGAAGTGATCAGCACGATGAAGAAAAATAAAAGAGGAAGATAAGGTTATAGAAAGTGAAGCGCTGTGTCACGTAGGGGGGTCCAGAGGGGTTCCCTCCACCCAGCTGTGTATCTCTTATACATTATGATTGGGGGAGGGGGAGTTTTTTTAAAAGGTAGACTTTTGTTTGTTTTCTTTATTCTAATCCTGACGCATTGAAGGTGAGCGCTCACAAGCAATGACATGCCAAGTTCTACAGACGAACTCTTTTAGAACTGCATCTAATAGAGGCATTTTCATCTTTACCTCACCAACTGAGAATTATAAGTTAACCCTGTGACTTATTTACTGGGGCTATGAAACATCAGCAAAATATCAGGCTATTAATTATGCCAACCGTCACTGTCTTAGGGAACTTTGTGATTTTCAAAGCATGTCTACATATATCATTTCATGTGAATTTCTCAATACCCTATGACAGGAAAATTTTTTGAGAGGATAAATGTTTCGATCCCTATTTAGTAGTATTCCTGTGTTCTCTTCAGGAAAGCATGCATTCTGCTTCTTTGAAAAATTCGAGGAAGCCAATCACTCTCACTAGAAAATTACAGAGAACTGAGATGTTTCTGGGAAGCATATATTAATTGAAAAGATAAAGATTGTTCCATTTTCTTGAAATAAATCCACTATTTTCTGCCATACTTTGTAATTGAATGTATTGGAGTTACACTGCGCAATAAAATTATACAGGTTTCAAGTGTGCAGTTCTGCAACACATCATCTGCACATGGCGTTGTGTGCCCGCCACCCCCAGTCTACTTTCCTTCTGTCACCATTTATCCCCCGTTTACCCCTTCACCTGCTCCCACCCCTCCTTCCCTCTGGTAGTTACCATGATGTCATCTGTGTCCATGAGGGGTTTTTTGTTTTTTGTTTTGCTTAATGCCTTCATCTTTTTCAGCCAGCCCCATAAATCCCCTCCCCTCTGACAACTGTCTGTGCATTCTCTATCTTATGAATCTGTTTCTATTTTGTTTGTTAGTTTATTTTGTTCATCAAATTCTACATATGAGTGAAATCATATGGTATCTGTCTTTCACTGACTGGCTTATTTCACTTAGCCCAATAGCCTCCAGGTCTATCCATGCTGTTACAAAAGGAAAGATTTCCTTCTTTTTTATGGCTGAGTAGTATTCCATTGTGTAAATGCACCACAGCTTTTTTATCCACTCATCTGCTAATGGGCACTTGGGCTGCTTTCAAATCCTGGCAACTGTAAATAATACTGCAATGAACATAGGGGTTCATATACTCTTTAGCATCAGTGTTTTGGGTTTCTTTGGATAAATCCCCAGAAGTGGAATCGCTGGGTTATAAGGCAGTTCCATTTTTAATTTTCTGAGGAACCTCCATTTTTCACGGTGGCTGCACCAGTCTGCATTCCCACTAACATTGCACAAGGGTTTTCTTTTCTTCACTTCCCCCGCAACACCTGGCATTTGTGGATTTATTGATGACAGCCATTCTGACAGGTGTGAGATGATATCTCACTGTGGTTTTATTTTGCATTTTTTTGATGATTAGTGACATTGAGCATTTTTTTCATATGCATATTGGACATCTGTATGTCCTCTTTGGAGAAGTGTCTATTTAGGTGTTTTGCCCAATTTTAATTTGGATTGTTTGTTTTTATGGTGTTCAGTTTTATAATTTTTTTATAAATCTTGAATATTAACCCCTTGTCAGATATATCATTGGCAAATATGTTCTTTCGTTCATTGGGTTGTCTTTTCATTTTGTTGATGGCTTCCCTTGCTGTGCAAAAACATTTTAGTTTGATATAGTCCCATATGTTTATTTTTTCTTTTCTTTCCCTGCCTGAAAAGATATATCAGAAAAAATGTTACTATGAGAACTGTCTGAGATTTTACTGCCTTTGTTTTATTCTAGAATTTTTATGGTTTCAAGTCTAACATTTAAGTCTTTAATTTATTTTGAGTTTATTCTTGTGTATGGTGTAAGGGGGAGGTCTAGTTTCATTTTTTTTGCACATATCTGTCCAATTTTCCCAACACCATACATTGAATAGACTGTCATCACCCCATTGTATGCTCTTGCCTCCTTTGTCAAATATTAACTGATCATAAGGGCATAGGTTTATTTCTGGCTCTCTATTTTGTTTCAATGATCTATATGTCTGTTTTTATGCCAATACCATGCTATTTTGATTACTATGGCCTTGTAGTATAGTTTGATATCAGGTAGTATGATACCTTCAACTTTGTTCTTTTTTCTCAAGATTGCTTAGGCCATTCAGAATCTTTTGTGGTTCTATACACATTTTTGGAATATTTGTTCTAGTTCTATGAAATATGCCATTGACATTTTAATAGGAAATGTGTTGACTCTATAGATTGCTTTGGGTAGTAGGGACATTTTAATGATGTTAATTCTTTCTATCCTTGAACACCATATATTCTTCTACTTCTTTGTAACTTCCTTAATTTCTTTCTTCAGTATCTTCTAATTTTCTGAGTATAAGTCTTTTACTTCTTGGGTGAATTTATTCCTAGGCACCTTAGTTTTTTTTTATGTAATTGTAAATGAGATTTTTTCTTAGTTCTCTTTCTGATAGTTCATTACTGGTATATAAAAATGCTGCTGATTTCTGAATATTAATTTTGTACCCTGTTACTTTAGTGAATTCATTTATCAGTTCTAGTAGTTTGTTGGTGAAGTATTTAGGGTTTTCTATATAGAGTATTATGTCACCTGCAAATAATGACAGTTTTACTTTTCCCTTTACAATTTAAGTGCCTTTTATTTCTTTTTCTTGTCTAATTGCTGTGGCTGAAACTTTCAGTACTATTATGAATAAGGCTGGTGAAAGCAGACATCCCTATCTTGTTCCTGATGTTAAGGGAAAGACTTTTTCTTTTTGCCATTGAATAGGATGTAACCTGGGAGTTTTTCATATATGACCTTTATTATGTTGAGGTATGTTTCCTCTGTTCCCACTTTGCTGAGAGTTTTTATTGTAAATGAGTGCTGGATTTTATCAAATGCCTTTTCTGAATCTATCAATATGACCATCTGATTTTCATCCCTCATTTTGTTTACATGGTGTATCATGTTTATTGATTTGCAAATATCGTACCAACCTTGCATCCCTGGAATAAATCCCTCTTGATTATGGTATATGAGCTTATATGTGGATCCTCTGGATCTGGTTTGCTAACATTTTGTTGATGATTTTAGCATCTATATTCATCAGGGATATTGGCCTCTAATGTTCTTTGCAATGCCTTTGTCTGGTTTTGGAATTAGAATAATGCTGGTCTCATGAAAAGAGTTGGAAGTTTTTCCTCTTCTTGAATTTTTTGAAATAGTTTGAGAAGGATAGGTGTCAGTTCTCTTTGAATGTTTCGTTAAATTCCCCTGTGAGGCCATCTGGTCCAGGACTTTTGTTTGTTTGGAGT
>VMDR010006086.1:29694-47627 GCA_007922815.1 Macrotus californicus
CTTTTTTTTTTTTCTTGATGAGTCTCATAAAACATTTGTAAATCTTGTTTATCTTTTCAAAGAACGATGTAGTAATTTCATAGTTCTTTGCATAAGAGGTCTCCTTACTACTAAATAGTGTCATGTCACAGTCTGTGGGTCTTACAGTGTAAGCCTTAGTCTTCACTCATTGTAACAGCCCTGGAAGAAATCACTGTTATAGCAGAAATGTAATAACAGAGGTCCATAGTCTGTCTCCAAAATCACTAAGTAGCTAAATTATATTTAGTATACTGCAAGAAAGGGAACTGTATAACCTATAAGAGGAAAATATTTATTTAAAGAGTTAAAACAAAAAGTTTTAGTGTGTAATAGGTCAAGGTATAGTTATATGAACATTTCTCCTTTTGCTTTGTGTGTATGTCATGTATGTTGAGTGGGGCATGCACATGAGCACAAGCAATACCAAAAAGGAAAACCCAACATGGAGAGATGGGAAGGAGAGTAGATAATTTTAAATGCCTATTCCAAACCTAAGTCTGTAGTATCAGGGATCCATCCGGATTCTCCATTAAATTTAACTTCATCTGTCTGAGGTTCTGAGACTGAGATGATATTCTGCTGTACGCTTATCTTGGGAAAGTATAATTTTGATTTTTATTCTAAAAGTCTTCAGCATGCATATCCTGGAAATTGTAATGAAAGAATGATGTCTTCTTGTGAAAGTCTTTCTTGCTTTTTGTTTCTCTTTCTTGCAACCTAACTCTACATGAAATTTTCTATCCAGCTTTGACTATTTTTTGTTCTCCCCTCCCCTCTTCACCACACCCTATCTTTGTTCTTTTCTTGTCGCTTATTTATTTGTTCTTTGTCGAAAGTATTTCTTGCTTTTATTGAACAGAATTTTTTAACTCTTATTTTTACTTTTAAAAATTGAAGGGTGGCCCAGATCAGTGTGGCTCTGTGGGCTAGGTGTCATCCCACAAAGCAAAAGTTCACCAGATCGATTCCAGGGCAGGGCACATGCCTGGGTTGTGGGCCAAGTCCCAGGTTTGGGGTGTGGGAGGCAGCCAATCAATGTTTCTCTCCCTCCTTAGCTCCCTCCCTTCCCACTCTCTAAAGTAAATAAATAAAATCTTTTTAAAAAATTGAAGAGTAAAATAGCTTAAATCCCTATATTTTTGAAGCCATACAACTGAAGCCATTTTTTTAGAAATCTGTGCAGAAAAAAAATGACCTCACTAACGCAAGCACACATACATATACACTGTGAACCTGAAGCATTAGAAAGGTGTCATGGCCCATCATATCATCTGCAATGCTGTAGACTGAATTCATTCATTCTTCATCATGGCTGACCTGAAGTTAAGAAGTTAAGATCTTTCAGAAATCAACAAAGTAGGCTCTTGGGGAATCATAATTTTTTTTTAAAGAAAGAGTTACTTTTGTACAATATATCAATGACCACATTTTAGAAATATCTCGATCTGCTTTCTTAAATCAGATTCAGGTTGGGAGACCGCAGTAAACTGGAAGACTTCAAAGTCTGTGAGCCAGCATCCGAATCACAATGCAGAATCTTCACTCAGGCCAAATAGAGCTGTAAATTCTTGAGCACGCTAAGTCTTGTGCAGAAAAGACTTCCATTCTCTTTTTGTTTTGTTGAGACCTAACTATGTTCATAGTAATCATCAAGAGTGTTGGTAACTCCCTTTGGAAGAGAGGATGAATGTTATTAATTCTTTAGTAAGAGCAAATACCTTATGTCTTGCTCTAAGACCTTGTGCTAGGTGTGGGAATGGAGGCAGGACATTTTTCCTGCTCTTGAGTGGCTTGTATTCCACTGCGTGATGAAAGGTGGTTAAACAGATGAATGACTTATTTTTAAATAATATGTTAGTTACATTTTCAAATAATATGCTCAACATATTTTTCTTCAACCTCCAAACATGATTTTATGTGAAATATTTCAAAATTTAAAGCAATGACCCCAATAAGCAATCTGGGGGAAAAAATGCAGTAAGCACACTATTTTGCCTGTACATCTAGACATATTGATATATTAACAATCTGGTAGTATATTAACAATTTATCCTGTATTTCCTGATTTGTTGCTGCCCAGTGGTTGAGGAGGTAGCAGAGATCTCTGAAATTACACGAATGTATGTAGCAATACTAGTGGCAGCTGCTGATAACGGGTGTGACCACACCAAGAAGGCTGAGAATCACAGAACAGCACTGCAGCCAGTAGTGCCTGGGCCTCCACACCCTGCCTGGAATATGGTCTTGTCATAGGTGCTTACACACATCCTGTAACAAGCCACGTTTAATAGGAGCCAATAAGAGCGCTCTAAAACAGATCCCCACATACAACCCATGGAGCGTTCCCAGGATAGCCTTGTTGTGGACTGCACTCATCCCAGTAGGGCGTAGGTGACAGGAGGTTCTGCAGAGTGGGGGGGGGGGGGGCAAGCTGCCTTAAGGAAGGTAGGCAGAAAGTACATGGTAAAAAGATAACTGCAGAGGAAGTCCTGGGATTGCCTAGTTCTGCTGTAGTCTGAGAACCCTCAGGACCCTGCCCATCCCTACAGGGGAGCTTGGGGAGGAGATTGGGGGAGCAGGAAGAAGACTGATGGGCTCTTGAGGCCTCTTTGGAAAACACTCCCCTTCCTAACAGGTTATTGTCAAGGTTGAGGGAGAAGGTGTTGATTCCGTGGACTACTATTTTGGGTTTAGGACTCAAGGGCAAAGGCTCCTCCTTAAGGAGGGCTCTACTGTCACTCTCTGGACAACTCCCAGGCCATCTGGTTTTTTGTTCTCTCATTTATTCTTCTTCATTGAACACTGGAAAGAAACAATTCCTAGCCAAGCACTGCTCAGGATCCTGCATAGAGATTTGATGCTGGAGATCCCAGGGACCCAGCCCTTTGGGGGAAGACCACATTCCCCTATGAATGAGGACCTAGCCTTTGAAACAATTTGAGTTATTGACTAAGAACTGCGAACTATGCACTTTAGCCATGTGAAGTTCATTTCTGCTCTTTATTTCCCAGGGAAAAGTTTTGTTTTCAAATCAACTTTATTAAGATATAATTTATATATAAAATATTGTACCCATTTTAAGTGGACAGATTGATGACTTTGGAAAGATGTGTACATGAGTGTAACCATCACAACAATCAAGATATAGAACTCTGCCATCACTCCCAAAGTTGCCTTGTGCCTGTTTCCAGTCACACCTCTACCCCCGCCCTGCCCTCAGGCAAGCACCGATCTACTTTCCATGATTACAGATTAGATCTGCATTGTCTAGAACATCATATTAATGGAGCCGTACAATATGTCACCTTTGAGTCTGGCTTCTTTTACTTAGTACAGTGTAACACTTTTCAGACTTATCCATGTTGCTGCGTTTCAGAAGTTCCGTCCTTTTTGTTGATCGGTAGGGTCCTGTTGTATGGATGTACCACCATTTATCCATTCACCAGTTAGTGGACATATAGGTTGTTTCCAGTGTTTACTCTTATCAATGAAGCTACTGTGAATATTCACGTATAAACAAAATTCTGCATTTCTAGCAAATTCAAGAGACAGAGCAGCTTGGCAGGTGATAAGCTGACAGCCCCTTGGCCCAGGGTGAGGGGAGGAGTGGGCATAGAGAGGAGTTAGGTGGTTGATAAAGCCGAGTTCCCAAGAGCAACTGGTTTCGTAAAGTCCAGTGATTGCCAAAGTTGAAAAAAAAAAACGCCTGCTCTGAGCAGAGAGGACTGCTGATCGGGCATCTTTCAGTCGTGTGGGAAAAAGGGCTTGCTACATCCCTGGCAGGACAGCACAGCGCATGCACTTAGTTGTTTTCTTTGGAACTGGAGCCAACAGACTCAAACCAATTTCTTCTGGCTATTTCTGCAGGATACGTTTGAAGGCCTGTCCAGGCAACAGAGACAAAGAACTCCATCTGCAGAGTTAGAAAGACAACTCCTTGTGGGACCTTGGGCAGGGATAAGTAACCTTGGCAAATGAGCCTAAAAAGCCCGCCTACCTTAAGGGCTGTCAGGAGGATTGGATGAAAATCTATATAAATCACTTAGCAAGTGTCTAGTGAATAAAGAGGGTTCTGTAAGCATAAATTAGTGTTATGTTTAAAAGTCATGTAATACCTTTGGCTTACAGTAGAATCCAAATATATTTTGTAGGAAGTTGAAAGCTATTAATGTATGTTTAATAAGACGGCGAATTCTTCCTATATTATTTACATAACCATTGAACGATTGCATTATTAATCAAACTCTGGTTAGATTTTAGAAGCACATCATCTCAACAACAGAACCTCCCAGCAGCTGCAACTTTGGTCCATTTCCTCACACAGCAGCTGTCTAGTTCCAAAGCTCCCACCAGGTGCTTCTTAAACCAGATGAATGGAGTTTGTCAGTAAATCTGGTCGGTCAGCGCTGCCTCAGGGGCCTGTTCTCGCTGTGTGTGGCCTGCAGTCTTAGAGGTGCTCACTGCACCTCCACATCCGCTGAAAGGTGTCCCGACGGTGGAGCGGAAGGTGCAGCGCTGGAAGCTGAGGTCTTGGATTTGAATCCTGCCTTGATTGCCCCACCTCCATCCCCAACACGTTTTAAGCCTCTTCCCAATCCAAGCGTCGCTTTCCTCATGTCTACCATGGGCAAACGGCACCTCACTAGGCTGTCGTTGCAGAATTTCATGAAGTCGCAGTGCCAAGACCGGCTCAATGGATGTTTGTTAGCTCCATGCTTTATCTTACAGTCTTTCTTATTTCCCACCATGTCCAAAGCCCACTGGCTGCCTATAACTCAAACGAAACGGAGCCACTTTAGGGAGTGATTGAGGAATCTCCCTCTAAACGGTCCATATTGTAAAAGCTGCGCTGAATGTTCCAGAAAAGGTGGGGCTCAAGTTAGTCCTGGGTTTTAAGTGGAAGAGGTAAATTCTTGTCGTGGGAACCACACACGTGCTCTTGGTTTCAGTGCGGTCCTTACCGGGAGTACACTTCTCTCCGCTGGGACCCAGGGCTGGGCTCGTTACTCTTGCTCCAATTCTCCATCCCCTTCCTGTCCGCCCACCCACTCCTAGATCCCGGCAAACCCCGGCGCACCGCGGCGCCCATTGGTTGGCTAGCTTTTATTGATCTGGTTTGAGAGCGTTCCCGGTTTCCGGCGCAGGCACCAGGTGCTGACCGTTTTGCCTGAGGCTATGTAAGAGAAACAGGTTTTTCCTCTTCCAGGGACCGGTGCAGATTATTACTGGCTACGCAGGCCCTCTCCTTCGGGTGGGTCGGGTCCTGGGGCTCCCCCTGTGCGCGCCGGGTGTCCAGCGGGCTGAGGTCTGCACTGGCAGAGCCCAGCGCTGCACCGTCCACCTGCGCCTCCCGGCGCGAGCGGCGGGGATGCGAAAGCTGTGGCCCTCGACCTCTGCCCTCCTTTCCCGTGCACTCCCGTATTGACACTCCCGGGAACTTCTCGCGGGAAAAAGCCTATGGGGTGACCTCCGAAGTAGTCGGGTCGGTTAGACTTGGGGATCAGTGGGCGTTTGAATGCCCGCGTGCTGTGCCCATCGGAAGAGCGCGGGCCCGGCCAAAGGCGGGCTCAGGTGCTCGAATCCCCGTCGTCTTGTTTTCATTGGCAGTGGGGTCGAACCCAGGTGGCTTCCGAGTGCGCTAAGGGAGAACACTGCCAGTACTGTTTCCTCGTCTTCGTTACCTCAAAAAGAAAGACAAAACCACAGCGGTGTTTCGGGCAAAATTCTGCCTTAAGATACCGTGTGTGTGTGTGTGTGTGTGTGTGTGTGTGTGTGTGTGTGTGTGTGTGTTCACGGCTGCCCTCTACTCAAGCATGGCTGGTTGAGGAGTTAAGCGTTGCATTTTTACTGCGGGAGGAGGTAGAAGCAAGAGCTAGAGGGACCTGGGAATTTACTTTGTATGTGTGGGTATTTGGACCTTGCGAATTTTCCTTTGAAACGCAAGAGTAGTTAAGTAGATGTTATTCTAAGTAGCACCAAACATAGACGGCTTTAAAGAAAAATTTAAAAAGTAAAATCAGTTTTTGTTGGGATCGACGTAACAAAAACTCATATTTCATTTTCATTTAAAAACCCTGGTCTGTTATCATTTTGGTTTGTAGTTCCATAATGTATTTACTACTAAAGAGAAAGAAAATAACACGGATTTTTATATTTTCTCTCCCCAATTCTGTTTTATTTTTCAGTCCAGAGTACAACCACCAGAAGAGAACAAAAGGAAGCCAGTTTTGGGGAAACTTGGCAATCTGTTCACGGCAGGAAGGAGAAGGAACACCAGAAACGGGTTAGAAAATCCCACCCCCTCAAATGCCAAATCAGCCTCTCCCAAAAATGTAACCTCTTCCCAACTCCTTGAAAGAGAGGATGAGAAGAGGAAATCTCAGGGCAGTCAACCAAAGCAAACCAACGAGCGCGAGGACGGCCTCCCACAGGAGAAGCCCCAGGAGCCCGAGGGCGAGCCCTCTAATACCGGTGTCCAAGCGGCCCCCCCTGACGCCGAGCTGTCACCTTGCTCGAGCAGCTGTGCAGCGGCGGCCGTGCAACTGTGCCATGAAAGTGATTCACCGCAACTAGAACCTCTGGACCCAGATGGAGAGCCCTTCCCAGATGCCATCGCCGCTGCCAAGCAGCTGCATTCCTCACTGGAGAGTTGCCCCAGGCAAGAGAACACAGAGACGCTAGCCCGCATCCCGGGGGAGGACGCTTCGTCCTGCGCTGCTCCGGAACAGGAGCCAGCCCAGGGTGCGGGGGGTGTGCCGGGGTCGCCCACTGGGGAGCGACCCGCGAGGGGTGCCGAAGGAGGCTCTCTGGGCCCCCAAGACGCGCGCAGCCAGCCCCGGGAGGGCGCATCTGCTCCGCCAGGTGACCCTGCTGCCGAGGGCTCGGAGAACGGGGCCGGCTCCGCACCAGCAGACGACAAAGCCGAACCCGGAGGACGAGAGTGCCGGTCCGGCGAGCGCGCCCATCCCGCCAAAGTGTTAACTTTGGACATCTACTTGAGTAAGACCGAGGCGCAGGTGGACGAGCCGGTGGTCATCACTCCAGGGGCAGAAGATTGCAGCGACCACGAAGACATGGATAAGAGGGCGAGCGGCCGCAAATCGGGGAGGCGGAGGAAGTCGCAGAAACCCACCGACTCCCCGGGCTCGGACACGGCACTGCCAGACAGCTCGGCGCGGGACGGCGCGGTGTTCGACTACGAGGTGGCGCCAAACGCCGCGGCCGAGAACGGCTCGGCGGAAAAGAAAGTGAAATCTCCGCGAGCCGCCCCGGACGCGAGTCTGGAGTCTAAGACCAGCCCCGGCTCCAAAGGGCAGCCCCGAGGAGAGTCGGACCGGAGCAAACAGCCCCTGCCGGCCACGTCCCCCACCAAAAAGAGGAGTAAAAGCCGCGTCTCCGAAGCTGTGCCCATCCCGCCGGCTGGAGGCCCCAGGGCTCCTGCCAAGGAGTCCCCGCCCAAGAGGTCTCCAGCGCCCGACTGCAGCCCCGCCGCCACGGGAGCGGCGGGGGAGAAGGGGGAGGAGGCGGCCCAGGTCGTCCCCCGCGAGCTCGCGGTCAGGAGCAGCTCTCTGCTGCCCGAGATCAGGCCGGAGCACAAGAGGGGGCCGCCCCCCAACCACTTCGACAGCCGCGGAGAAGGAAGTCGGAGCAGAGAGCTGGGCAGATGGTCCGGAGTGGCCGACGCGGACGGCTCGAAGCCCAGGAACCATTTCGGGGCGGACAGGTCGACGGTGACCACTAAAGTGACCCTGTAAGTAGCTGCGGAGTTGGTTCCGGCGAGCACGTGCGGGCGGAGCGCGTGGCGGGGGGCAGGAGCGGGAAGCTCAGGGTCTTCGCGTTTGTGGAAGACCTGCCTGCGCGCTGGATCCCCTCCTGTGTGCTGCAGTTAGGGTTTATGAAGGTGACACATTCGGGGGCACAGTGGGTGGTTAACTCCGGTGTCATGTGAGATTTAATTAAATGAATGTAAAACTGAGACCTGTCTGGAGGCTCAGCGTCAACATAAGCGATAGAGGGGACTAGATGGCATGACATCATCAGCTGGTTCTATTCTGTATTACAAATGTCCACTGGTATTCCTGGACAGAACGTTCTTCAAACGCACATGCGGTGAATTTGAAAACATGGGGCGGGCACTAAGGCGTTCAGTGCGTCCCGATAGCTTTGGCACGTGTGAGTGTAAGAGCGTTTCCAGAGCCTTTTGTGGGATTTCGTGCATCGTTTGCCTGAGCATAAACCACGAGCTCTTACACAAGTATCCTGGTTGGCTTCTTCCCCTTTATAACGTTAGGGAGTCTGGTAATATTTTTGCCTCCAAGTTGAAAAGTAATATTCAGTTACTGAAATGAAGAAAGGTCAAAATAGAAAAAAAAAAAAGCAACAAAAAGAAAGAAAGAAATGAAGAAAGGTTCCAGTTCTTACAGGGAGACCATTTGCTAAGGGCAAAGACAGGTTAGAAGAGTCAAGCTCAGCAACAGACTGACTTCCTGCTGTTAAGCTGAATGATTTTCAAGTGTTTACTGAGTACCTATTGTGCATGGTACTGCGCTGAGAACTATGGGGGGAAGTGACAACTGGCACTCATCATCTTACCCTTGAAAAGTTTGTGTCCTCGTCTGGAACACAAGATGCTGACAAGTGGAATAACAACATGAAGTGATATCTGATTAAACTGCCAGTGGACATTACCATCCATACAGGCTGGAGGTGTGCAAAAGGAGGAAGAAAACCCTGGATGGAGGGCCTGTGCTTTGATGATGATGTGAATGGTTTGGGTGGGCAGGATAGGGAGGTGCTAGAAAACTCTGAAGATCCTCCCCCTTCCCACCCTGGCACTCCTCTGTCTCCCGGTTGGCACTGGTGAAAAATAAACTACTGAAGTTTTTCCTACACTCACACATGTATTTAAAAAGCGGGTATTTTGACATTATCATTCTTAAACCCAATGGTCCATTCTATTTGACCTCTTGGATAATAAGTAAGCGTTAAAGTAGAAGGTCTGTTTGGTAAACACAGGAGGGGAAAGTCTGTTTAATGAATAACTTGTGCTACCTCACTCGCTTCGAGCCTGGAGACCTTTGATATACTCAGCTGTTTTTCTGTAAGGGCAGCATTGGAGAAATAACCTGAGTGAATGATGCCCATTATTTGTAGAAGGCCAGTGTGCCAACATTCAGACCTAAGTGGGAGCCTTAGAGAAATGTTCCAGTGTACCTGGTTAAGGACGCTTCAGCTCCTGTGTCTCCCAGTAGGAATACACCAGTGGAAAAACCAGAAATGTTACCCCGTTAAGGGACAGGGCAAACAAACCTAGGGAAGCAGATCTCACAATGAAACTCTTCATGTGCTTATATCGGCAACAGGACTAAACCAAGTGTCTTTCTTGGTACTAATTACTTTCTATCTAAAATTTTTCCTTTACCAGACACTGTTTATTTAGTTTTGTTTTCCACAGGGCCTCACACTTAGTGAATTGGCAAACTATTGAAATGGAAAATTAATAATTCTTTCTAGTCCTTTTCTGTTTGATGGGGTTTTTCAAGCCCTTTAATTTCCCCCAATTGCCTTTTAGGAAAAGATGTTATTCAGATTATTAAAAAAAATGAATCTCAAGTTTCAGAGTTAAACTCTGTATATTTCCTCAAAAACAATGACTACACAGCAGCATATTTCTTGAAGCTGTTAGAAAAATTGTCTTCAGTTCTTTAAAACGTGATGTTGAGATTCCTAAAATGTTATATTTTCAGTAAGGAGGATTTTCCTCTCATATTATAGCCATAGCTTTTCGGACTCCATTATTTTCCCCTCTCACGTTACCATGAAGGCGTCATAACAGGAATTATAGGAGTCTTTAATCATTTTGAGCTAGGTAATTGTAGGGACTCTTGGTAGCAAGAAGTTAATAGCAGGAAAGTTTGGTTGTAAAATACATTCTGAGCTTGGCGTGAATCTTTAATGTGCAGATGCGTTTCCTGTCTTTAAGGCAGCTTGTTGGTTAACCTGTAGCATTTTCCGCATACATCACAAGACGCACCTTGATGTTTGACTATTCTGAGAGATGACGAGTGGGGGTTTGTTAAATGTATGTTCCCTGGTATGTGAACAAGGTGGGAGCCTAGATACCTTGTGGAGATATTGAGGAAAGAATGCCTGGGAGAAATGAATGAGAATATATCAAATTGAGTATTTAAATAAAAATGTTAATAATGAAAATCTAAACTCTTAATGCTGCATGTGGGAAGGACTTCTCAAGTTTTCTCATTTCATCCAAACGGATAAGATGTCCCACCGAAAGCCATACTGCCCGAGGCCCAACCTCCTTGGAGGGCAGGGAGTCCATGCAGGAGACAGTGCTTCCCCACTCTGTGTTCTCATTACCATGGTGGCCTCATAAAGTGTGATTACTTTATCTTATAGATCTCGTGATAAATCATTGACTCCTTGAATCTTAAAGCTGGAAAGAGCCAGAGGAGGTCACTGAGGCGAGTCTTGGGAGACCGTTTCTGGGAAAGCAGAACAGTAGAGCCGTCCAGAGCGTGGGTCTGAAACCAGAACACTTGGCTTCAAATCCTGGCCCTGTCCTCACTCACTAGCTATGTAACCTCAGGCAAATTACCTTCTCTAAGCCTCAACTTCCTCATCTTAAAAGAGAATGTATAAAATTGTACATTAGGCAAGCCATAGAGGGTGTTTCTCAAGCGTTTGGAAGTCAGTGAATTTTAGTGGTTGTTATCTCTTCCATTGTATAAACCACTAGACCAATGGCTTAGACATTTTGGGTTTTGTTTGTTCTTAGCTTTGGAGACTGCTCTTCTAGGAAAGCATATATTAAAAGTGATGTATAAAACAGATAAGTAATAGTAACTCTTATCGAAAGGACGGTGGCTAGCCAAGAGCCCCACCCCTCAGTTTGTTTCTGTTGTCCCCAGCTACAGCCCTTGAAGGGAATTGCAAGGGTTACTTCAACCCTAACTTGGGGTGGGGGAAGCTTAAGGGGTGGGAACCAACTCTGTTCTAAACTCTAGTTTTTCTTTGTTTACAGATAGAGAAGGTAGAGTTCAGAGAGAATTAAAGTGACTTGACCAGGTACACACATATAATTAGTGTAAGAGCCAGGACCAGAGCCTGCTAAACAGAGGACGTTTTGTTTCTCAGCACAAAAAAAAATGTGTACGTTCGAAGACTTATGATTGCCACTGTGGGCAATTGTACCCAAGAGACAAGAATGAGAGGGGAGACTCTCTGCCCAGGAAATGGTGACAAAACCAACAATTAAGTAACTGATAAGTAAGCAATGGTACATTCATATGATGGACTCTTCTGCAGACATTGAGAAAACTTCAGCAATTTTTCTGTTAAATATGGGCTTACGTAATCTTATTTTTAAAGGCACGATACCAAATTCTATGAATAGAATAATCTAATTCTACTGAAAATATTTAACTGCATATAAAAAGGTCATACATGTACTAAATTATTAACAGATATTATATCTGAGGGATAGGATCATGAGTGATTTTTCATTTTTATATTTTCCAAATTTTCTGTAGTAAGCACACTTACATAACCAGAGAAAAATTTTATGGGGGAAGAATGAAGGGAATACAATATCCAAAGAGGTAAAATAATAGATAAATATTTTTATAATCTAGCATTTTGAGATAATGTAAAAAGTTATGGCAAAATAAAAATTGCAGTTTATATTTAAAGAGATCATTTACATATTTAAAATATGGAAGCGTGTTAAACATTTAAATTTGTTCCAACGTTCTTCAGACCCTAAAACATTTTCTAACTCTAGTGTCAAGCACTGTGAGAGAGTATGAGGCACTTGACAAACCTGTGAACCTCCCACCTCCAGACTTTCTTGGTTATGGAATTTTCTCGTCGCTCACCTGGAAGCAAAACATTGATTGAAAATAGTTAGTAGTGTATTTAGGATTGTTTAAAAATAGTTTCATACTTTAAAAAGTTACATATCAGAAAGATATTGGCTTTTTATAGTTTTGTAATAAACTGGTATGTTCACTTTTTCAAACTAGGTCAGTAACTTTATCATATTGCTTTTTTCTTGTAGCCCTGCCAAGCCTAAACATGTGGAGCTAAATTTTAAAAACCCTAAGAATCTTGACAGTTTGGGAAATGAGCATAATCCATTTAGCCAGCCAGTTCATAAAGGAAACACAGCCACCAAAATCTCCTTATTTGAAAACAAACGGGCAAACAGTAGCCCAAGACACACTGACATTCGAGGCACAAGGAGCACCCTTATCTCTAATAAGACATTTGTTGGGAGGGCAAAGCTGAATTTAGCCAAAAAAGCCAAGGAAATGGAGCAACCTGAAAAAAAAGTAATGCCAAATCGTCACCAGAATGGTGTCCTGGGGAAGGAAAACTCTGCAGAAACCAAAGTTATTCTCCCTGAAGCGGAGCTTCTTCTCCAAGCGACCGGCAGTCCCAGTAGAGGAGGCATAGCAGGTAAGCCGACTCAGGGTCAAGCTGCTGGTTCCGAGTTTAAACAGGATGACCAGGCAGACGTTCAAATAGATGCTGGCTGCCCTTCTGAACCAGTAGCTACTGCTCTGATTCCTGTCCAGGACCACAAACTCTTAGGAGAGGACGACTCAAAGGCTGCTGACAGCAAAAGACTTGTACTTGAAAATACGAATGAAATAGCACAAGGCATCCCTGCCGTTCTTGATGCCAGAGATTCACCAACAGCTGCACGAAAGCCACAGGACACATTTCCTGACTCACAGCCTCCCGCTGAGTCATGTAACCAGCCTTGCTCACTGCCTGCACCCATTCCTGCTGCTCTTCCCAAAGACACATGTGCTGAAGCTCCCATCAGCAACTTTCCACGCACGGATCCAAAAGTGTCAGAAAGTCAGAGTGGAAGTATTTTGCCTGAGTCTCATCTGGATAATGAGAAAATGCCCCCCTCCACTCTTGGAGGAGAGGGAAAAGCAAGCCCTCCTTTGTCCACAGAGCACAGCACAGAAGTCATGGGAATTGCGAGTCCATCCAAAGTCCTTGTCCAGGTCAGGTCCTTTGTTCTTCCCGTGGAGAGCACCCAGGATGTGAGCTCCCAGATCCTCTCAGATACCACTGAAGTTAGAGAAGTGCAGTTGCCAAGTTGTCACAATAATGAACTTGAAGTGGTTTCCGTTGCGAGTTGTGCTCCCCAGAAAGAGGAAGTCCTGGGCAATAAGAGCACACCACCCAAACACACTCATTGTGAAGAGGAACATGTAGCAAAATCTGGACCACAAGTCATGCCACCGGAATCCGAGAAAACTCTGTCTATCCAGGCTCCAAGTCAGGAGAACAGAACACCCCTGGTGGCTGATTCCAGTCCCACGCACTCCCCTGCCAGCAGAAATCATTTAGAGACTCCTCAAAGGCCAGATCAAAATGTTGTGAATGGCCAGGACAGCCCTGCCTGTCTCTTGAACGTTTCTGCTGGTAGTGATGATAGTGTATTTGATTCTTCTTCAGATATGGAGAAATTCACTGAAATCATCAAAAATATGGACAGCACAGTTTGTGTGCCTCAGAAAAAAAAGAAAGCCAGGGTGCCAAACTCTCCTACTCCTCACTTTTTCATGCCTCCTATTCATGAGGACAATTTGGAAAAGGTGTTTGATCCCAACGTGTTTCCCTTTGGTTTGGGGAAGAAAAAGGGAAGCCAGGCAGAAATGTCACCAGCCTTACAGCTGATGCAGAATCTAGACGTAAAATCCACACTGAGGCCCAAACGCACATCCACTGAACAGAGCATCCTCTTCAAGTCCTCGCACGCTCACACTAATGGGAAAGATGCCCCTCTGGCGGCTCCAGAAATAAATGACAGAGAGAACAGGGATGTCACGAGTGGTGGAGTGAAGAGATCCAGGCTAGAAAAAAGTGCCCTTTTCTCAAGCATGCTGTCCTCTTTCCCGCAAGACAAAATCTTTTCCCCCTCGGTAACGTCAGTCAGTAGCATGACCACAACTTTCAGCTCTTCTCAGAGCGCTTCTCTTCCTCCGTCTTCGTCACAGCCCTCGGCTCGGGGTGCCCCACCCTGCACTTCAGATAGAGCACAGCCAAGCCTTCCGCCCAACGGCTTCTTAAAGGTCTTCAATTTCGACTCATCAAAGGCATCTCCTTCAGGCTTGAGAAGTCCAAGCTACATGGAAAAATACCTGCAGAAAGAGGAAACCCCAAAAGACCTGGATTCACGAAGCAACCTACACTTGCCAGAAACTAAGTTTTCGGAATTTTCAAAACTGAAGAACAGTGAAGATACGGAAAAGGTGAATCAGGTTGAAAGTACTCTTAAATCGAACTTGCCGAACTATGGGAACAGTGACACGGACTTCGTGGGTCTTTTCAAGTCCAGACTGTTTGACTCAAACCTTGCTTTTCCTGGAATGTCATTATCAGATCCAACAGTAAGTAGCAACATTTCTTTGGGGTATTTATACGGTGCGAGGAGAGAGGGGTGATGAGCAATGCATGCTATTCTTTTAGAAATGGTTATGCTTGTCATTTTTTTTTTATTCATTGGCCACACACTTGGAAACTCATGTACAAGGGACTGCTAAGGTCCAAGAAAAAGCTACTAAGATTCTGTTCTCAAGGTGTTCATAGTCTAGCAGGGAAAATAACTTACCAGTATTTTAAGATATTTGTGAACTTATATGCCAAATGATGAAAGATACAGATAAAGTACCTCAAGAGTTCAGAGACAGATAAGATTTTTTTTCTTACCTAGTTTTGCATAAAAATGCTAAGTACTACAGATACAATTTTGAAGATTTGTGAAGCAGCTTCCTTTATTTGGAAAAGCCCCTACTTATTCCTAATCCCTTTTCTTGTGCTATGAGGTTCACTCTTTCCATGAGTAGCGAGAAATGTATATGTTAGGCTTTGGAGAAAGAATTTTCTCTTTGTTTGGAATTCGTTTTCATCAGGGAAATGTTTTTTCCTGCAAAGCCTGGGAGGAGTAAAAAATTTTGGTCCACATCAGATCTTTCCTTTAATATTGTAGACAGGGCAGCAAGATACGATTTAGAGCAACAGTTATGATTTGTGCATCTGCTTCTATCTTGACTGCTGACATGGTTTCCTTTATTCAGTTTTTGATGTGAATTTGTGCCTTTCTGTTACCAACCTTGACACTCAAGTTGAGAGAGGACAATAAGAGAGGAAAACAGACTGCAAGGTTAGAGGCCAGCGCTGTTAGCCCAGACACATGGTGGACCTCTCTGCTCCTGTTGCCCACCCTGCGAACCAGGCCATCTGCCACGTGTAGACCATCATCCAAAGGAGTTTACCCAAGCTGAAGATACCTGCCCCCTTCCTCACGTGGATGAGGCACTACGACATGGTTCAGTCTGCTGCATTGGCTTTGCTACCGGCCTATCAGAGCAGTAATTCTGGAAGCTCTTTCAAAAAATACGATTGGGTTTCCAGTAGAGGTTCAGATCCTTCTTTTCAAAAGTTTTCAAATTTTTGATCTCAGGATGATTTTATGTTTAAAAATGATTGAAGACTCCAAAGAGCTTTTGTTCATGTAGGTTATGCCTGTCAGAATTTATTGTATTAGAAATGAGCAGTAACAAAAATATAAACGCAAGAACACACAAGTGTACGTTTCATTAGCCATCATGGCAATGAGGTCATGGACTCTCTGGAAAATTCCACAATATACTGTGAGGTAGTGAGAGTGAAAAGGGTAAATGCCCTCTTCTTCTTATGAAAATAGTTTTGACCCTATGGACTCCCTGAAAGTACCTTGGGAACCCTCCGTGGGTCCCCGGACCACACTTTGGGAACCACTATGGTGTGTGACCACTTATTTAATCAGCCTAGAGCTCTCAGAAATCAAAAAGCGTTTAAGTATTTCTCTCAAGCACAAAATTTCCACTGGTCCACTTCCCCTTCATTAGGGCCTCACTCTCTCTTTTCGATTGTCCTCGGATCACTTCTGCTATTTGACAACAGTCTGGTGAGTGTGACAATAGAATATACAGTTTCCCTGTGGAATCCCTTGAGAAACCAAGCCAAATGGGGTAAAAATGAGGAACAAAGTGCTTTCTACCTCCTTCGTTTTCCTTTAGGTTTTGGGCTTTGTTGATTATATTAACTATCCTACCTTCCATGCCTTACCTAAATTTTGTTTTAAATTGTAGGCTTTTCCTTCAGCTTATTTACTTCTAATGTGTACATATAAATAAGCAAATGCCATTGCGACTTCTAATAATGCTCTACTGAGGCCTTCCTCTGGTGTTTTGGGGATATTCCACTCGGCATGACGCAAGAGTGATCAGATCAAAGGCAGTCCTTAAAATAGGCATCCTGGACAGCATTGAAAGTAGTCAACGTTTTATAATATTTTTACATGTATAATTACTATTTTTATTGTATTATGCATTTCTGGTTTTACTGGTCTTGTCACATGGTCTTGAAATGATTAGTTTTGTAGCTATATAAAAACATATTTCATCTGTCAAAAAGGGAGTGATTAAACATACTGTGTGCAACGTGCATTGGGAAATAATCCATAAACACGCTTGTATTCAGACTAGTAGTTATGTGATGGTAGATGTTACTATGAAAAAACAATATTTATAGATTCAGGTAAGGTGTGTATGTATGAATACACAAAATTAATTCAGCTCGTTCTAGATAAGTGATTAATACATTATAGTTTCTCTTTCTTTGAGATTATACCGAGATTATTTGAGTTATAATCTGCTGAGGTCTTATTCTGTAAATTCAGGTAAAACACAGGGCTGACTCTTGAGTCCTACATTTTCTAGATTGGTGAAACTAGCCTAGGCATTTAAATGAGGAGATATTGGAATGGCAAGTTCACTTGGGCGGGGGAAGCTCTTAATAGTATAGACTCAAAGAGAGTTTTAGTACAATTTCGGCATAGATGAAGGTAGACTTGTTTTAAAATTGATAAATTGTGAGGTGAATATGATCTTACTCAAAGGATCATGGGAGGAGAAAAGAGGACTGTTCTGCAAAGTTTAATTATTTGTTGCATTTTTGTTCATCCGATTACAGACGCTTAGAGGAAGTGTCCAGAATAAAATCAATCCCCGACCTGGAAAGGTAAGATTATTTTCTGTTTGTCGTCTAGATTTTATTTTGGTTTGATGATCACAGTAAGAAATGCCACCCCTCCCATTCCCGGTAGGTAATGATCTACAGTGAGCCGGAGGTCTCTGAGGCGTGTGTCGAAGTCTTCAGCGACACTGAGGACTGCAGCTCCTGGAGCCTGTCTCCTGTGATCCTCGTGAAAGTAGTCCGAGGATGGTGAGAATGGCGCTGTCACTTCCCGACTCCTGGGGTCTATGTTTTCCATTTTCAGTCACCTTTCTGGTTCTTAATCCATATTTAAAATTATGCCCTGTTCAATGGAAAAAGCATAAAATACTAGTCACAATGAGTAATAAAAGGAAATCATCACAAAGAAATAAAATATGGCTTTTAATCATGTTTCTGATTCTAGGGATGATACATGTTGTTTGCTAGAAAAATCAGACAAGTGTAGCAGTATAAGTTTCTTTTCCTAATAACCTCCATAATAATAGTTTGGACTAATGAACGTTGGGGTCCATAATATACTTTTGGTTTCTGAATTTTCAATGAGGCTGATAAGAATTGTACTAGCTTCTTTGGTAGAATTTTTTAAACTCCATAGTGAGAAGACATTTTGCTAACTTTCGAAATAATGGTTCAGTGAAGCACTAAGTTAAGAGTTACTTTCCAACTTTTTGATAATAGCTAGTAAAGAAATTGGTGAAAAAATCATTTTTACCAGCTTAATTGCTTCTAGAACATACACAGGAAGATGAATTAAGAAAAGCAGTAAAAAAATTACTTATGTGGCATGAATACTTACCTTTGGTGTACCT